>MU185348.1:74884-116080 GCA_016904865.1 Pissodes strobi
TAGGAGCGTGGCAATAATGTGTGACCGAATGTCACACAAACGAGGCCTGAAGGGCTTCGCGCGTGCCGCAGGCACAGGCGGCCACGCCGCTTGTTAGATAGGACACGTATAATAGACATTTCAGTACTTCCAGAGTTAGCTCATAGATTTATTTTAGGTATCGATTTTTGGAAAGCCTTGGACATTGTACCTGATCTGAGACAGAATGTTTGGCATTTTTCAGATAAATTTCCTGAAATTTGTAGTATTGTGGATGGTGATTCTTTGTCTGTTTCTGAAAGATCTGCTCTTGATTCGCGGGTAGAGGAGAAGTTTTCTTTAATGGGTACTGGTCTTGGTTACTGTAAAGTAGCTGAGCATGTAATCGAATTAGAACCTGGCTCAAGACCTATTAAACAGCGTTATTACCCTGTCTCTCCGTTCAAGCAGGCGATTATAGATAAGGAAATAGATGAAATGTTAAGGCTAGGTGTAATAGAACCATCGAAAAGTCCCTGGTCTAGTCCTGTATGTTTAGTACGCAAGAAAGACAATGATTATCGCTTTTGCATCGATTTTAGAAAGGTCAATTCTATTACTAAAAAGGACAGCTTTCCCGTTCCCTATATTTCAGCCATTTTAGACCGTCTCCGCGACGCACGTTACATCAGCTCCATTGATATAAAATCAGCATTCTGGCAGGTACCTCTTGATGAGTCTTCTCGTGAGATTACAGCATTCACTGTTCCAGGTCGAAACCTCTTCCATTTTCTGCGCATGCCTTTCGGTTTAACCAACGCGCCTGCTACCTGGCAACGTATTATCGATCGTGTCTTAGGTGTTGACTTAGAAAACAACGTCATGGTCTATTTAGACGACATCATTATTATTTCCAAGACTTTTTCAGACCATTTGAGGATATTAGGTCTTGTGTTTGATCGTTTAGAAGAAGCCGGACTAAAGGTTTCTCAAGAGAAATGTCACTTTTGCAAACCCCAGCTAAAATATCTTGGTTATGTTGTGGATTCTAAAGGATTGAGGCCCGATCCAGAAAAAGTGCAGGCTATTATTAACATATCACCACCAAAGAATGTGACTGAGATCCGACGTTTTATTGGGACCGCTTCCTGGTACAGACGATTCGTTCCTAACTTTTCTTCTGTTATTGCCCCTATTACTCGGCTTACTAAAAAGAACATAAAATGGGAATGGACTCCAGATTGTCAGGAATCTTTTAAATCAATTAAAGAAGCTCTTGTTACCGCTCCAGTCTTGTCCTGTCCTGATTTTAATCGCATGTTTACCCTTCAAACTGACGCTTCTTCTTATGGCTTAGGCGCTGTTCTAACCCAGCAAATCGATGATGGGGAAAAGGTAATTGCTTATCTTTCGCGTTCCCTTACTAGGCAGGAAATGAAGTTGACAGTCACGGAAAAGGAGTGTCTTGCAGTGATTTGGAGTGTGGAAAAACTTAGGCATTATTTAGAGGGAGTTCATTTTAGGGTAATCACAGACCATCATTCACTATTGTGGTTACATAATTTAAAGGATCCGCAGGGTCGACTTGGTCGTTGGGCACTTCGTTTACAACCTTATGATTTTCAACTAATCCATCGAAGAGGCAAAGAGCATATAGTGCCAGATTTTCTATCTAGGTCCGTACCAGTTTTGACCGAAGATATCGCCGCCGTGGAGGATTCGTTACCTTCTTACTCCAACACTTCTGATAAGTGGTATGTCGATATGTTGAAAAAGCTGGAAGAACAGCCAGATAAATTCCCTTGTTGGAGAGTTGAAAATGGTAATCTTTTTAAATTTGTTAAGACCACCCGTCCCAACTTCCCTGATCAGTCCAGTTCTTGGAAAATAGTTTTGCCAAAAGATCATCGAAAAGAAGTCCTGGTTCGCTGTCATGATCTTCCAACTTCAGGTCATGTTGGAATTTTTAAAACATTCTGGAGAATAGCTGAACGTTACTATTGGCCTAAGATGAGAGCAGATGTTGCTAGGTATGTCCGATCTTGTCATATTTGTGCTCAAAATAAGGTGGAGCAAAAAGCACCAGCAGGTTTAATGGGTAATCGACCCGATATTCGGGAACCTTGGCAGTCCATCAGTATAGATTTTGTAGGACCATTACCTCGTTCAAAACAGGGCAATACTCACATCTTGGTAGTTACCGACTACTTCAGTAAATATGTCGTTCTCTTTCCTTGCCGTTCTGCTACAGCGAAAACGTTAGTCAAACATATAGAACAGGGCATTTTCTTGGTTTATGGGGCTCCACAGTATCTAACTTGTGATAATGGTACTCAGATGAAATCCAAAGAATTCCAATCTCTTTGTGACAAGTATAAGGTCAAAATTTTCTATACTGCATCTTATTATCCTACTACTTCTTTAAAAACCGACAAAGATTCCCCCAAAACCGTAAACCCTTTAACAGACTATAAACATAATCCTAATAAAAATAAATATCGTTCGACCACACTAAACGAAGTATCGTTAACAATAGTGCATCAGAATGTGAGATGTTTAAGTAATAGTGTGGATAAGGTGGAAAAATTAGCCAACAGCTGTGCGACAGATATTTTAGCATTGACAGAGCATTGGTTGAGTGCAGATCAAATACAAGTAACAGGTATTTTAAACTATAATCTCGTTTCATGGTTCTCTCGGGAAGCAGGTCATCATGGGGGTAGCGCCCTTTATGTTAAGGATGGCATATCTTGTGTATCAAGGTTGGATATTATAAATTTTTCTCAGATAAACACTATAGAATGCTCCGCAGGAGAATTAAATACAAATAATAGGAAAGTCGTGGTAGTGGTCATTTATAGGCCTCCTTCGGGGGACTATAAATATTTTTTAACTATTTTAAACAGCATTTGCGAAAAAATTCACAGTGAAAATGCTTACATTGTGTTGCTGGGAGATTTGAATATTGACCTAATGGAAAATAATCACAATAGTAATCTCTTCAAAAATTTACTACTTTCTTATAATATGAAGCCCCTTATTGAACAACCAACTAGGATAACTGCCACTTCTAAGACATGCTTAGATAATATTTATATTGATAAATCAATTAGTGCAAGTGCTAATATAACAGACTATTTTATCTCTGACCATTGTGCACAAATAGGGAGACTGGTATTGAATTCTTATTCAGAGGCTAAAGCATCATATAAGCGTCATTTCTGTGATGAAAATGTATCACAATTTATAGCGTTACTAAATGGGGAAGATTGGAGATCAGTGTATTCGAGTGCAGATGTAGATTCCAAGTGGGAAGCTTTCAATAATTTATTTATGTACTATTTCAATTTATGTTTTCCGCTAAAATTGACCCACGGTCGCAATTTCAAACAATTTGAGCACATCCATTCTCCTGAATTTCAATCTTTAAAAAATAGGCTACATATTTTTAATGTTCTGTCTCACCATTACCCACAATATAAAAAAATATATTTCGATCTAAAAAAAGAGTACGAAAAAGAAATTAAACAAAACAAGAGTGATTATTTTGCCAGAAAACTATCTTTGGCAGATAATAAAAATAGAGTAGCCTGGAATATTGTTAACAATCTAACAAATAATAAAAATCACAGCACTCCAGTCCTTCCCGACGGTAATCTTCAAGAGGTTGCTGGTAACTTTAATTCACTGTTTGTCGATTGTGCAAAAAATATTGTAAATAAAAATAGTACATTTGTACCGGGAACAAACTGTCATGCTTTGTTGGGAAATAGGCCGGAATCTATGTTTTTGAGTCCCGTTACAGAAATTGAAATATTAAATATTGTTAAAGGTTTCAAGAACAAAAACTGTGCAGGAGAAGACGAAATCCCACTCTCTTTATTAAAAAAATGTATTTATGTTATAACAAAACCACTTAACGACATTTTAAATTGTTCTCTTTCAGAGGGGATGTACCCCAGTACTTTGCAGAATGCTTACGTGATTCCCCTATATAAGAAAGGGGACCGTAATAGCCTGGAAAATTACCGCCCGGTTAGCATTTTGCTTTCGTTTTCGAAAATATTCGAAAAGATTTTTTACGACCGACTTAAAAAATATTTTATATCTAACGGCCTGTTTTCAAACTTCCAGCATGGTTTCGTGGAAAACCGATCTGTTAACACAGCCATTTTTGAGTTCGTGAGGGGTACGCTGGAGGCCTTGGAGAGAGGGGAGGTTGCATGCGGTCTTTTTCTGGACCTCTCCAAGGCCTTCGACTGTCTTTCTCACACCGATTTGTTAAACAAGTTGTTCAGGTATGGCGTAAGAGGGCCCGCATTGTCGTGGATAAAAACATATCTCTCAAATAGAACTCAGAGGGTGGTCATCAGAAATAATAATTCTAAATTTATATCTGAAAAACTACTAGTAAAATAGGTGTCCCACAGGGAAGTATACTTGGACCACTCCTCTTTATTGTTTACTTAAATGACCTGCCTTCTGCTGTTTTTGATACTTTAACAACTATTGTAAACTACGCTGATGACACAAACCTATTGATTAAGAATAAAAATATCAACACATTATTGCGTCATTCAAATGAACAGTTCTTATTATTAAAAAAATGGTTTCACGACAATGGGCTTATCTTGAATACAGAAAAAACGCAGTGCATTATCTTTAAGACTTCTCGAAATATGAAGGATGTTCCTGATGCTATCAAGATAGAAAGTTCTGAGATTGTTATTTCAGACTCATGCAAATTTCTGGGCTTGTATATAGATGGACATTTTAAGTGGGATTGCCATATTGACTCCCTCTGTAAAAGACTAGCAACGGCATGCTATATGCTAAGAATAACAATTAGATATTTAAGCTACGACATTGGCCGTATGGTTTACCACAGTTCTTTTCTATCTCTATTGAGATATGGTATAATATTTTGGGGCCAAGCTTCAAATATATCTCGAGTATTTTTATATCAAAAAAAAAGCTTTGAGAATTTTATTAAATATGGATTACACTCAATCATGTCGTGGTGTATTTAGAACACAAAAACTTTTAACGGCATCCGGAAATTATATTTATGAGTGCATTGTGTTTTTCAAAAAACATCCCGAAAATTTCCATCATTTAAAGAGAGACCATGCTTATTGTACAAGAGGTAAATTGTTAGATTATAACTTTCCGAAACATTCATTAACCTTGACAGAAAAGAGTTGTCATTATGCAGCTGTCACCTTTTATAACAATTTGCCATCTAAAATTAAAAACATAAATAATATTTCACAATTTAAAAAATACCTATTTGAGTACTTAAATGGCATTGAACCCTACACCATTCAGGAATATCTGGACTTTAATGATAATGTCAATGGGGGCTCTATATTGTGTGTCTAGATTTGTGGTTTTTTTATTGTGTAATGTGTCTAGATTTGTGCTTTTTTTTATTGTGTAATTTGTTTTTTATTATATTTTTATTATTTTATATATATCTTTGACGTATTTCAAACTTTGTAACCTTACAAATTTGTTTTGAAATAAATGCTTATCTATCTATCTATCTATCTATCTATCTATCTATCTATCTATCTATCTATCCTCGTGCTGATCATACCGAACGTGTCAATAGAGTCGTCAAAAGCATGTTGCGATCTTATGTCAACCAAAACGATCATCGAACTTGGGAAGATAACCTTCCATCTATTGGTTGTGCTATTCGAACATCACGTCACGAAACTACTGGTTATACTCCCTATCTAGTGAACTTTGGGCGGGAACATAAACTTTTTGGGCAAGATTACACCGAAGGCATTCCATCGGCCGAGACGGACAGTCAAAATTACATTCGGAAACGAATCGAAACTTTTAAACAGCTCTTTGAGAAAATTCATAAGAAAATTGGGTCGGCACAGTCAAGAAATCGACACCAATACAATCTTCGAAGACGTCCGGTCAATTTTGTTTCTGGTCAAGAGGTATGGCGTAAAAATAAGGTGCTCTCTAACGCCGCCAATTATTTTAGCTCAAAATTGGCTCCTGAGTTCCTAGGTCCATTTAAGGTCAAAAAGAAAACCGGTACGTGTACGTACGAACTCCAGGATGAACACGGTAATAGCAAGGGTATTTGGCATGTTCAAGACTTGAAACCGGTGTACATCGATTCCGGTTCTGATGGTCCATCTAACTGATTCAAACCAAATTAATGAGTAATTTGTATTTCTATTCCTTGAATTTAAATTTTCTTAAATAATGGTTATCTTTAATATTCTGTATCTACCTTGATTTATTTGTGATATTATTTTTTTTTTCTTTCTGTCAATTTCTTATATCTACATTGTTTTGTTGAATTTTTACTATGAGTTTATAAGCTATCTTAAAAATTAATTCTTATCTGTATCCATTTTGCTTGGACATTACCCTGAATTGTGACCTTACTCGATAGTGACAAATTTCTCGAAATTGACTGTTTTCCTAATTGTGACCATTTTCCCGAATTTGACGAATATCCCGGATTTGACACACCTGGCTATGACTTCCTCGAATTTGACTATTCTCCTGATTATGACAACCCCCCGAATTTGACACCGAATTGTGACTATTATATCTGATATTGTTTTTTTATGGGTAGCTGAAAACTGTTATACTGTGGGTATGAGCGTTGATTAGCTATTTTTCTTGAATTTATTTCGTTACCTTTATTTTGATTCTATTGTTTGATTTTAGTGTTTACTTTTATTAGTTGATTTACTTACCTTGTTATCTATTTGATTTGCTTGAGTATCTATCTTTGAATTTAATTCGTTACCTTAACTTTGTTGTCTGATTTGATGATTGCCTTTATTAGTTGATTTACTTACCTTGATAGTTACTTGCTTTGATTCTTGGTTATCTATTTTTGAATTTATTTCGTTACCTTTATCTTATTATCTGATTTTTATGATTGCTTTTTCGTTGATTTGCTTATCTTTCTTTTGACTATGATTTTTTTTTTGGGCCTAAGTAGACTAACCTTCGGGTTTTTCAGTTATGCTGGCTTTTCCTGCTTAGACCATTACCTTTGAGTTTTTTTACATACTTGAGCAATGTAAATTGTGTTACTTCGGATGTATCTGGATTTACTGCTCAGAGTATTAATCACTTTTCGGTCTAGAACTTTGTGACTTAACGGTTACATTACCATTTATTTGGGATATTACCTGGACTTGGTTTTTGTCTTTGCTCTGCAGTCGGGGCAATAGATTTGTTGTAGGTGACTGGCTTGGCGCGAAACTTGATGGTTGCCTACATCAAATTGGTAAAGAATTTCTTCTGCACAGAGATACTGGTTGTGGTAAAAGCCCACAGAGTGCTGTAGTAACGCTGACCTTCCATCGCTTACTACTGTTGTTCGCTAGAGCAGCCTTGAGAAAGCTGTTCTGCATTCACTGTTATCCTTCTCGGTTACTTGTAATTGTAAGTAACTTAGCTTGTCTTTCATTTTCTCTACTTACTTTATTACTTAGCTTTGTCGATTTTCCGACCTTTCTTGATTCTCTTTGCTCTGCAGTTGGGGCGATAGGTTTGTTGTGGGTAGCTGGCTTGGCGCGAAACTTGATGGTTGCCGACATCAAATTGGAAAAGAATTCTTCTGCACCGAGATACTTGTTGTGGTAAAAGCCCACAGAGTGCTGTAGTAAGGTAGACCTTCAGCCACTTACTTCTGTTGCTAGCTAGAGCAGCTTTGAGAAAGCTGTTCTGCATTTACCGTTATTCTTATCAGTTACTTATAATTTCAGGTAACTTACCTTATCATTAGTTATCTTATTACCTTGCTTTGTCGATTTTGCTACCTTTCTTGATTATTTGCTTATCTATCTTTACTTAATTTGGAGTTCAATAGAATGGATTGTTATCTTTTAGGGGGGGTTTACTGGATTTTACTTAACTTGTCGGTTATTTTGTTGATTGGAAAATAATTACCGATATTTAATTATGTAGTCCTCTTCTTAATTTTTTTTATTAGAAAGGCTAATTGGTGTTGGGTGCCTTTTCGGTTCCAGAACCCTTGTCGAAACCTTTGATGGCACATTTTGTGTGGAACGGGGATTCATGGGGGGTGAGAGGATGGCCCGTGATATGGATTAATAGGCATATTCACACAGTGCTGGGTGCTCACTACTGTGTTTCTCCTCAGTTTCCACATCCTCGACGTTATAAATTCTGGAGGACAAAAAGGCAGTGCCACCATTTGGAACACCCTATATTTATTTTTGTTCATATAGGACTGCATGATGCGCAATTTTCATCTTTGTAATCGTGTATCTTTTAGCCCGGTGAAGCTTACTAACTCACTATTTTTGCTTATGGTTAATGGGTATGGTTTTCTCTATGCACTTGTCACGGGACGCGTTGGAATATCTTCAGGGAGTATTCAACACAAGGCCAGTGAACGAGGTTCGCCACACTGCATTGGGCGTTACGCAACTCTGGTTAGGTAACATCGACACCATTTTTCTACCCTGGGTTGAGTACGCCCTGAGTATCCCATCGCTGACCGTGGCATAGTGTTTGGGGTGACGTATGCCTGTTATGTTGAATATAGGTTTATATTCTGAATTTAGGTTTATATTTTATTACTTAGTTCTGGTTGGTTCAATTTATTTTTGGCTTCTGGAAATTGTTCCAGTTATGTTATTATATCTATTAATTACACTTAATTTTCTTATTAGTTTTTTTCAAAAAGAAAAGCTTAATGTACTAATTTAATTTGGAAATTGGTGACATTTAAATTAGCTGGTGGTCAGTAATGTTTTGGCTTGTCAATTTTTTTTATGCGATACCTTTGAAGTTACTTTAATTTGCTATAGGTTAGCTGTAGGGTACACCCGTACGTCACATAAGTGCTTTGAATTACCTATCTCAATTAATTTATTATCGTCGGTTAACTTCCTCTAAGTTTCCTTCCTTTTGAAGGAGAGGGGGAGTTGTAACAGTTCGATTTTGCCAATTTTAAAATTTCATTTATATGCCGCATTTAGGGAAAAGCCTATGCTGTATTTTGCACTCATCGGTTTATTAATTCTGGATTTAATAATTCGCTTGAAATTGCCTCTTTTCTCAATGTAAAATTACCTATATTTTAAGCATAGATTAGCTATATATTCGTATTAGCTTTTAGATTCCATTGTGATTATCTATTTTAGTTGATAAGCGATGTATGTACCTTATTATTAAGTTAACTTGGCTTGATTTGCATTATATTATCGTAAACCGCCAGCGAATCGATTTATATTTTTAAAGAATTCAGTTAGCCTGCAAATACGTTGCATTTGACTTATTGAACCATAATTTGATTTCAGTTTGAATATTCTATTACCTTTTGAGAACCCTAGGTTGATGTTCCGGAGATCGTTTTTGGACCTCTGCTTTAAATATATTTCTCGTTCGGTACAGCTGACCAGTTTTTTGTGAGGTTTATGCCAAATAATAGGAATGGGCTAGGTATCGCGCGTTTTTCATTCTCGATTTAGATTTTTGAAGGTTTATTATTTCTGTTAGAGCATTTCCTAGCCTTTCTGGAAGAATGTAATTTTAGCTCACTATTCGTGGCTTCCGCCGTCATTTATCATGATAATAAGCGAGAATTAAGGCGTTTATTTTCTTAGAATTATTCCTTGTATCGAATCACTCGTGAAGTTTTCAGCCCATTACTACTTGTTTCGCAGTATTTAATTTAAGGCAAATTGACGGACGACGGAACGAGGTCTTTTCTAGTTTTGTTCGCCTGGGGAACGTTTGCCAGTATAGCGAGAAACTGCACGTTTTAAGTATTGTGGTATAATACAACCCTTTGATAGGGGATTTCTGTGCGTTTCTGTTTGTGTTTTGACACGACCGATTATTCGGGCTCTACAAGCTGTACTAGGTAAGCATTTTCTCTGGATTCCTTTTTCTGTGGCCTATGAAGCATTTGACCGCCATTTTGCTAAATTTTTTTTATTTCCATTATTTATAGCGGCTTCCACGTTCGTCCCATAAGACCGAGACCGTCGAATCTCCTCTAATACACCCTCAAGTCCGAGTGAGGTAAATATCGCTACCATTTTTGCCTAAATTAATGAAATTGATTGCTTATTTACCTTTTATTTTTTTTTGTGCACATAACGCCATTTGCTCTTCCCATGTGTTATCTTATCTACTCCGTTTTACCTGATCCGAATTTTTATTTTAATGCAACTTTAATTTTGATTATATGGGGAAGTTTATATATTCTTTTAGGGGTGATTCATATCTATCTTTTTATATTCAAGTTGCCGGAACCTTAATATCTCTTTTATTTGCTTTATTGCACTGTAAGTCCATGGCTTTTTTTTGTCTGGGAAAATTTGTTTTATAAAGAAGATGTATTTATGCAAAGAGGGAAGGGGTCTATGATTTTTTTATTAAAGTAAGGGGGCTTCATTTAATGCGTACTGGATTATTTCAGGGTCCCTCTGCTGGGCCAGTAGTTTACCTGGTGAACCAATTTCTTCTGCTGGGCTAGAACTTCTTTTGCTAGGCCAGAACTTCTTCTGCGGGGTCAGAACTTCTTCTGCTGGGTCAGAACTTCTTCTACTAGGCCAGAACTTCTGTTAAAGAACTACTGTGGTTCCCGCACTAGAGGCCATCGACAGAGTTCGACGACGGGATTTGGGTATATGTTTTATGTTTCATTGTGTCTTATGTTTAATCTTCGCTTATTTTTATTGATATAAATCGAACATTGAATTGAGGTAGCTCATTGATTTTAATTAATTTAATTTACATTTATTCACTGGTTTATCGGACCAGTTAATCTTATTGCTTTGAGTTGTTTTCTCATTTTAAAAGTCAAGCGGCTGGATAACTTCATTCTTTTCATTAATTTTTCATTTCATTAATTAGTCGGCAGATATAACTGCTCTGAATTTTATCTTTTTATCATATGAATCAAGCTAACCATAGTTTTAATCTGATCTGTTGCTTTTATTAACTTCTCATGTTTTTTTTGATCTAATCATTGTGTCCGCTCATTGCGGCCTATTATCACCATCAGTGCAGCTATTAGCGCACGCATACCTAGTTGTAAGAAGCTTAGTCTGCGCCAAGTGATCACTTTGATAAGTAGTTTAGTGCATTTAGTGATAAGGCATATAGAACCGAGGTTTTCCAACTGAATTGGTCTCTGTACGTACAATCTTCATATTGTACTCTATTTATTTCATTAATTACTTTGTCATTTAACATTCTTTTGTCTACTCAACCACATTTTTAATATAACCATTTTCTCCAGATAGATTGTTGCTGTGTTTGCAAAAAAAAGGGATTTAGTAGCAAATATAGTGTTCATTAAATTTTTAGATTGTGTTTTCTTGATAGGTTAAGTTGGTTGATTATACTGCCCTAATTATTCTTATTTTTTTTCTGATATTCTAATTTTTTTTTTTTGATAGTTCGAAATTAAGAACCGGTTAATTTTATGAGCGAATCTAGCCACTCGGTACAACACCTGCCGAGCTTTTTCCGTTTAGCTGGCTAGAACGGGTGGCGCTCAAACGACCCCACGACAGGGGCCGGGCTTTGTAACGCGACTCTCCGGGGCTAGGTTCAATTTTTTTTTAATTAATTGGAAAAAAATTTTGGGGTTCAATCTTAAAAAAAAAAAACGTGTTGCAAGTGTACACGGTGATTATTTATACTGTCCCCCCTCTTAACTATTTTGTTTTTCGCATTAGACAAAAGTGTTAAATACAAAAGTTGTGCAGAATAATATAAGCTATTTGCAAAATACATTTATATATATACAAGGTGTTGCAGAAATGAGTGACAGGTTAAAGATATATCTTTTTAAATGAAATACCCCGTATATTATTATTTTTTAGATTCTCCTATAAATCTTGAATATTTTTTCTATAACACGTCTTATACCTAAATGTAATAGTTTTCGACATATTCGCATTTTAACTATTACATTCAAAAATAAATATTCTAGTTTCCAGTTCTTAGGTGGCAGTGAATTAGGCAACTACAATACGAGACCACTATTTATGAGCTTTTCGAAAAAAACATATTAATTATCTTATTTTGCAGTTAGAAAGAAACAAAATCGAAAATAATGTTTAAATCTAATATCTAGAACAATGATACAAGAAATCATGTAGTTTTTACAAATTAAATTGCTCAACTGGGCCCCCGTTTTCTTCAATACATCTTCTTCGTAACCTTTCTAATGCGGCGGTGATAGATTGGGTATAATCTTCATTTATAATTCTTATTTCTGTTCTAAAGGGTTCTCTTAAATGTTCAGTATTTTCAATGGTATATGCATTCACTCGATTTTTTAGCGTTCCCCATAAAAATGCACCCATCGGCGTCAAGTCAGAGCCATTAGGTGGCCATTTTATTGGTGCATCCCTTCCAATCCATTCATTGAACCTTTAACTTTGATAGGTTTTAACAGCTAGTACACTGTGAGGTGGAGCGCCATCTTGTTGGAAGACGATGTTTTTCTCTTGTTCCATCGGAAGCTCATCAAAATAGTCCTCTAGTTCTTGCTGGAGAAAATTCAAATAACCATTTCCGTTTAAAGTAGCATTGAAGAAATGTGAGCCTATTCAGTGGGGATTTATTGTGGCCCAGTGTCTGGTATTTTTCCTGTTTATCATGCCACTAGTTGCAAAAGATGACTCGTCGGTCCAAAATACATTTTTCAAATAACTATTATTTAAATTTATTTTCTCCAACATAGTTTGGCAAAATTCAACTCTTTTTTCTCGTTGTCTCGGCGTTAATTTTGTCGTGGGCCTAATTTTGAAAGCTTTATATCATGTTTTGTTAAGAGTGTTTTAAATCCTCCCATAAGAAGTATTTTTTGAATCATCAAGCTCTTCTTTTAAACTTTTCGATATTGTTCTTATAGAAATGTTTGAATTTTCTTCAACTTTTAATAGTATATTTAAATCACTATTTTCATCCCTTCCCGTTGTTCTCTTCTTTCTCGCTAGACTGGAAATTTGTTAAAACTTTTCATAGATTCTATGAATTGTTTTTTTGTCTGGAACATGCATCCGGGGGTTAATTCCGCGGAGTGTTCTTTGAGCCAATTTAACGCTATTATTTGTTTTAATAAATGTTTCTAAAATTAACTGTTTTTCCCTTTCCGAATTAGGCATTTCTGTCGAAAAATTTGTATTTACTAAATTTTTAACTGTCAGTAATAATCAAAGTTTTTATTTCTTGGTGACCGCCTAATTCACGGCCACCTAACAACTGAAATCTAGAATATTTATGTATGAATTTACCCGCTTAGCTAAAATGCGAATATGTCGAAAACTATTACATTTAGGTATAGGACATTTTATAGAAAAAATATTCAGAATTCTTAGGAGATTCCAAAAAATTAACAATATCCATTAAATAAATATAACTTTAACCTGTCACTCATTTCTGCATCACCTTGTATATATAAATGTATTCTCCAAAAAGCTTACATTATTCTGCACAACTTTTGTATTTAACATTTTTGTCTAATGCGAAAACGAAAAAAGTTAAGACTGGGGGACATTATAAATGATCACCGTGTATGTGGGTAAGTACTTACCATTTCATAAAATTTAATTTAAACACAACAAAAAACAGCGCCTCCCGCTGTTTTTATACTCCTAGAGTATTCGACTCTGGACAGGAAAATCGGTAAGTTCTAACAACTTCTATGCAAACTTGTCGAATTATATGAGTATTGGATATTGGATCATATTGCATATTCCGATGTGAATATTGATGATTGATTTTTAAAATATAATGTTTTCTTTTTAATATAAGGAATTAGGTAGGTAATTATATTTATGAACATAAACTTCGCTTACATTATTGAAAAAAACGATTTCTTTCGTGCCTTGCTCGTTGGAAATTGTTAAGAAATTAAAAAAAAAAATACTTTTTAAAAACTTCGGTCCTTCGGTTTTGCACGTGGGCGCCACTCTATAAGGGGTTTTGGCGCCCCTTATAGAGTGGCGCCCGCGTGCGGTGTACGCGTTGCACACGCGGTTGCGGGGGCCCTGGTTATAAAATGCCTTATAAATGAACACACTAGAGTAACAAATAACTATAGACAATATTTTTGTCGAAAAATCAATATTGGCGGATGTCTATGCTGTTAAGGCTTTTATCTCGGAACATAAGACTCAAGTGGCAGCAATAAATATTGAGAATAACGGTCAAAAAGGTCGGGCACAGTATAAAGGTCATTTCTGTGACGAAAAAAAGCTTACCCACAAGAAAGGCATTAGGGCATCGAATTTCAGTTCGCCTGACATTGATATTTTCAAAACTGCCTTTATATTGTTTAAGTAAAAATATATAGTTTTCCAGAATGGCACCATTTATTTTGAAACTGATTTGAAAACTATTAATGCAGCCTTTTAAAAATTGGCAAAAGAAATTATTTTACTAATCAAATACTAAGTGCTGATGATAGGAGTAAGATGACATAGAAAATAGTCCCTGATCTAACTAACAAAGGTATTATAAAGAGTAGCTTGAGCATCCCCGAAGGTGACCTAAAAGTTGCTGCAAATAGATTAAATTTTGTGTTTGTTAGTACAGCCGGTGCTGTAATAAGATCTAGGCAAATTTGTGCCAGGACGGAATCAGCAGACAAGTATTAAATGTAGGCTATTATTTAATATCAGTTTCTAAAGAAGAACTAGTAATTGTTGCAAAAAATTTAAGAAGAATGAACTGGTAAGATCGAGGTTCCTCCATTTTCATCGAGGAAATGTATATCAATATTCAAGAGTGGTTACAGTTGGTTCACCAATTTTGTGTGGTCAGTCCGCAACGATGTTATTTATAAACTCATGTCATCTGGATTTAAAATCAAATAACAATGGGATAATGCGGGGCAACACTACTGCTGCTTCTAAATTTTTACACGAAGCCTGGCAATATTAAACAAGACAGTATATTACTTACTCTATATCATAATATGCAGTCTGTCCAGAAGAGATCAAGAGATCGTCAACTAAGTAACAATGGTTCTATATACATGTATACCAAACATGGGGAAAAACTACCTATCATATTAAAGCTAAATACATAATCTGAATGAAAAATTATCCACAACTGCAAAATCACCATTGCTTATATTTTTATACTTATTAAATACCAATAGATCATTTTTCATGACTTGTTCTCATGAATTAGGTCAAATGTAACTAAATTATTGCCCGAATATTAACAAATCACTGCCAAATTCATTTGTTTATGAAAAAATATCTCCCGAAAATATCCGCATTCTTAAATATGATCAAAATCACGAAGCAAGCTTGAAAAATGGTTTTACGTTTCGCCTATTAATCATATATAATTAACAAACAATAGGCATACATTAGGTACCCACGTTCAACCGCGATTTAAAAATATTACGTCGATTTAAATTGGGACAAGATATTCTCACAGACATATAAAATATATTGATAAATTAGATTATGGAATCATTTATTATAATATGTTCGACAACAAATGGAAGATTTGTGATTTCGTTAAAGACGATAATTTTTCACATACAATGTATTTAATTGGTTCTCCAGAAGACAATTATCCTGTATCAAGGCATTGTTAACTGACTTGTAACTCTTGTTCAAATGTAGTTCATAATAAAAATTTATAGTCCATCCAGTTCTATCACATAGAACATCTCAAGTAACCAATAAGTTTAACTCTGCCTTCATAGTATCTTAAAATAGTGCGAAATATTTTTGTAAACTGCTTCTATGTTGTTCTATGCTACAATGTTTCATAACATACAACACTCCAAATAAATGTTATTGATAAGTGTCATCCGATAATTACACTTACGAACACGTGTTTAACTGATAATTTTAATGAGGCTTAACTTAGCCTGTTCAATTACAGTTTTTACCGCTTTGATAGTGACGCTTCCAGAGTACTGTCGTAAAATCAACAAATTATGTCCACACGTATATGCCAAGGTGCGTTCGAGCTCGACGGCTATTAATAATTAATAATGTTTAGCGACAGTGTTGACATTTTTCCTGATGGACACAAGACTCATATGTACTATTATAGCTATCCTGTACGAGACATGCTCATGCGTGGTTCAGGTAGTCACCCTATTAACATACCTCATGCAAAACCGTTATACCTTTTACCAAAGACAATCCACAGTGAATTGTCTTTGCTTTTACATTAGCAGTATACGTGTTAAAGCGGAATTAGGCGAAAATCCACTGTACATGAATAACAAATGGCAAAATTCTCAGAAATATTCAACTTTTACAGAAAGGTATGTGTGCCGGGTTAGTCTATACTAGATATGTTCTATATTGTTGTCGAGGATTTATGTTTGTGAGACAAACTATTACCTATTTCTCCACCCCAGATTTACGAAAAATTTCTATATATAGAGTCGTTTAGGTTCTGACCTCAAGGTGTAAATTGCCCAAGTACTTATTAGTGACTCAAAAAAGCTGAAAACCCCCAAAGAATTTAAGAAAGCTTGGACTTTCGAGGAACAAATTTGCCCTCGTTAACAAAAACTAGAAATCTGAAAATGAAAATAATTCTAAGTAAATAACTGCTGTTGCATTTTTGAGGTGCTATATATTCATCAGTACCTAAGTATTACGTATTTTTGGAAGAATTCAATAATTTTTGTCCAACGATTTAGTTCATTCTTAAGCATCTTTTATCAGCTTCAGGTTTTAACAAAGGCATCCAGGTGATGTTAAAATTAACAGAAGCTTAACACAATCATGTTGATTTAATAATATTGAAGCACTTTCCTTAATCTTATGTTTTTTTGATAATAATCCTTTTTCTAAAATACCATATTGTTATGAAATGCATGTGAATCAATATGTGATTTGTGGAATTGTGTATTTTTAATGTAGGTTTGTTGTTCTTTTATATGTTTTGATATTGTTCCACAAGCTTTACATATGTAAAATTTATTACATTCCCATTGGATCTTACAGATTACATTTTTTGTATTTTCATGTCAATAGTGTGGTTTTATTTTTGTTAATTTTAATCTAAGGGGGCTTCCTGCTTTGAAAATTGTATGAATGTTAAATTTGATACCCATTTGTTTTATTATGTCTGAGACACCAAGGACATAAGGAGAAAAAAGTTCTATCTCAATAATCTTTGTGTAATATGTGGTTGTTAACATTCTATAAAAACATTTTGCATAAAATCAATAGGATAGTTATAATTACTCAAAGCATAATATAGAATTCATTTCCTACTTTAAAAGTTTGATTATTGCAATTTGATCATAGGGACTTTTTACAACCCCTTTTTAAAAAGTATTGGGTGATTTATTTAAAACTTAATTATCTATTTATGCGTTAGGTTTTCTGTATATTTAAAATACATATTTATTATTTATTTTTTTTATAGCAGGGGCACACACTAAAGGGAGATCCTACACACGCTAAAGGGAGATCTTATGGCGCTCGACCAGCGGTGTGTGTGCGAAGATGTTGATTGACACGGTTTTTGAATAGTTGTAGGTTGTAATTAGGGGGAAACAGATGTCCTGGGAGTGAGTTCCACAGTGATGCAGTGCGCCAGACAAAGGAGATCTTGTAAAGCGATGTTCTAAGTGTTTCCAGTCGTACGACGAACTGGTGCGCTCTTGCCATCTGTCGTGACTATCTGACAGGCGTTGCCAGGAGCGGGATAAGGCGGCCCAAATTCTGGGAATATCTGCCGTGAAAGTATCTATAAAACAGGAACATCTCGCCAAATGTCTGCGATGTTCCAGACTATCCAGATTCCGGGTCGCCGACGAGACGCACAGCTCTCTTCTGAATGGAATCCAGCAGCTTTGGGGTGTGCTTTGGTAGCGGCACCCCAGATGTGTGAGCCATATTCTAAGCACGGTCTTATTTGCGCTTTGTAGAGCAAGGGCAACTGCTACGGTGTATACAGTTTTTGTTGCGAAATAGCGCACCAAGCTTCTGGGAGGCTGATTTTGCGATATTAGCAACATGGTCATGCCAGGACACATTGTTGTTGACGGAGACATCCAGTAGTCCGATTGACGAGGATGAAGGAACGGTCGATCCTGCCATAATGATGTCACGTTTACCTCTTGGTAAACGTGGCTACTTGGGTCTTTGCTGCACTGAGCTTGACCAAATTTCTGTCGACCCAAGTTTAAACTTTCTCCAGGTCTTAATTGCTGTAATCTACTCCTGTCTGCGGTGATAAGACTCCGTCGCTGGTAAAGGGTTTTCTGATCTAAGTTGGGAGACAAGGGGACTGTCATCTGCAAAACTGTAAAGAGGATTATTAGTTTCGGTCAGCAGGTCATTAATATAGATGAGGAATAGGGTTGGGGAAAGTATTGCGCCCTGAGGCATGCCGGTGTTAATGGTGAATGTGTCTGAGATAAGTCCATCAACTGCAACGTGCAGAGATCGGTTCCTAAGGAAACTGGCAAGCCAGCTGCAGAGAGAAGTTGACAGTCCGAAGGACGGTAGCTTGTGTCATGTCAAACTCTGTGGAATGCCTTCGAAATATCGAACGCAATCGCTTGAGACTCTCCGTAGTTCTCAATTATTGCCCTACTTCATATATGAGTGGCATAGGCCAATTTATCTCCTGTCGATCTCTCTTTGCGAAAGCCGTATTGATTATCGTTGAGTAGTTGCTGATTGACTACACGTTCCGTGACTTTGGAGATCAATGGAAGCAAGGCAATTGGGCGATAGTTTGAAGGCGTGGTTTTCATGCCTTTTTTGGAACAGATTGCACTCGAGCGACTTTCCAAGAAGATGGGTAAATCCCTTTTCGGTAAGACAGAGAAAAAAGCCTCGAAAAAACGGTTGTTAGTTCGTTGGCGCAGTTCTTTAACACGATGGCAGGTATTCCGTCCGGTCCTGATGCCTTTTGCGTATCTTGTTCTTTAAGGATTTTACAAATATTAGGGTGATGAAACTTGATTTCTGCGATTATATTGCTGATGTTCGGTATGGTGGGGAGAGCCTTACCTTGGGGGACGTCTAAGGTAGAGTGCGATAAAAACATTTTGGCGAGCATGTTTGCTTTTTCCTTGGCTGTAGTCGCCGTGATGCCATGTTCGTCTGTCAAAGGTGGGAGAGACGTTTTTGTAAAGTTATTACTTACTGCCTTTGCTACCGACCAGAAATTCCTGGAGCCACGTGGCATTGCAAAAGTTTATTCCTGATCCTTTTATTGAGCTTATCCTTAGTTTCGCTGATCACACGTTTGCATTCGTTTCGCGCTTCGACAAAATAATTGCGGTTTTCTGCGATCTGATTTTGCTGCCAGTACTTGTAGGCTTGCTGTTTCCTACCTACAGCTCTTTCGCATCTTCTGTCAAACCAGGGCTTTCCTTTTGACGGTAACTTGATGAATTTGGGATGTATGCTTCTATTCCTGAGGAGATTACTTGCGTAATCTCTTCGCAGCAGACTGACGGGTCGTCAGTGCCAAAGCAAACGTCGAGCCAATGGAAATCTAGGTAGAACTTCCTTAGATCATCCCAGTTTGCAGAATTGTAATACCAGATTTTGGCGAGGAAATGGTGGATACTTCTGTAGAAGTGGCAATTCACAAACCGTTGTAATAAATTTGTGGTCGGAAATACCTAATGGCGGACCAACAGTAATTGTGTACTGGTCAGGATTGGTGGTTAGAAAAAGATCCAGGATGGCGGCGAATTCGCCCCTCTCTGAGATTCAAGTTGGTTCGTCTATAAATTGAGTAAGCCCGCAGCTGATGGCAAATGCTTCAGCTTCTCTACCTTCGTTGTCGGTCTTGTTGTAATGTTTGAGCCAGTTGGTATTGTGGGTATTGAAGTCTCCCAGAACGAATATTTATGAATTTGGGTGATCGACCTGTATTGAGTGGTAACTCGTATCGTAAAAAAGCTTTGGTAGGCTCTATCACTCGGAGGGCGATAGAGACAGCATATAAACTTGGTTAATCCTTTGGCGATGAACTTGGGCCACATGACGTCAAGGTTGTTCGGTTCGAATGTTTCGTCGCGGTGACATGAAAGGTCGCTTCGGACAAAAAGGCATATTCCGAACTTATGTCTAAATCGGGTATGTAGGTCGTAACCAGGATAAGGGTAGTTTACTGTTGTTGTTGTAGAACATACTTGTGTTTCTGTAAGGGCTAGTATGTGTGGTCTATTTGTTGATGTACCGAATTTATGTTTGTATTTAGGCCTCGTATGTTGCAGATATCTATTCTAAATTGGTCCGGTATCCTTGTTGCTTGTAAAACGTTGCATATTTTTCTTTCAAAGCCATGTAAGGTTTGTTGATAAAAATGTCAAGGAATATCAGTGATTCATTAATTTCTTTTTTTATAGTGAATTGAATTATAGGTCCTTTTGTATTACTATGATTTAGAGAATCGTCAAGAAACTGTTCGTTATAAGGAAAAATTGAAAATGTGTCATCTATATAACGACACCAAAGTAAAGCTTTATTTTGCTAATTTTCAACAAAATTGAATTTAAAAATTTTCTTAGAAATATTACTTAATAAAGGTGACAGTGGTGAACCCAGAGCCATACCATTGTTTTGTTGTTAGTAGTAATTACTGTATTAAAAATAGATGGTTTTTACAGAAATGTGAGTAATTCTAGAATAGTGTCAATATTGAGCTTTGTGCGTTCAGCAAAGTTAGTATCATTTTCGAATTTATCTCTTTCAATAATTAACGCTTTATCAACAGGGAAGTTTGTAAGAGTAGTTTACCTGACAAGTGTGGAAAGTGCTAATTTGCTGCACGCGATTGCAGATGGCCGAACGAGGCGACGCGGAGTTCGGCCAGCATTCAAATGCGGAAATGGCACTCTACACACGTGCTAGGTACAACTATTTTTCTTCGAGGGTGTGGAAAATAAGCCAGAAACAAAAAATAAAAGAATATTTTTATTAATTTTTCCAACAATATTTTGAAAACGACTTATTTCACCTAATTATTTTTTATATGCACATGAAATTAGCAGCTAGCAGCGTTCTGAATGTTGATAGCAGCATTTGCATGTGGTTCGCAGTAAAAGCCGCAACGACTTCTTTTGAGGCAGCATCCTCTTTTGAAGCAGCATGCTCCATTCTTTCTTCAACTGTTGGCTGCTCTAGTTCTATAAATTATCGTGGAGCGCACTTTGAGGCGGTTAGATATTTTTTTTTCTTTTGTTCTCTTTCGACTCCTTTATGTAGCTTTCAGCTACAGGGCTGGATTACCAGTCTCCATGTCTCTTGATGGCTGTAATGTTGGCACCTGAATCTGCGAGATGAGTGGCTTACTGCGATTTCAGATAGCATGTTACCAAACCAATTTATGCCAAGAGGCTGAGAATTGCACTTTCGACAGTTTACAAAAAATCTTCTGTGGAGTGTATTTTTGGGTCTTAATTTTACATACTCTCTGTATAGCTGTAGGTATTTACCGTCCCATGCTTCTTAAGACAAAACGGATGTACCGCTTTTGTGCAAGGTAGAGTCACCACTATGAGGGTTTCTTTATCTTCGATGTCATCCAAGGTTATATGTTTCAACTCTTCACGTCTGCATGCGCCGGCAATACCAAATCCAGCAGCAACCTTTATCATTAAATACGTTTTATTAGAAGCCTCGCGCATAAATTGTAAAATCTAGATTGGTGTGAAAATTTTGGAATTTTTTTGGTGTATATCCAATGTTCTCTTTCTTTAAAAAAAGCAGTTAACTTTGAAAACTTTGCAATATCGTGAGACGCGGTAGATTTCAAGCATTGAATAATGTGTAATTAGATTGGAAAAATATTCTAGGAATACCTCCTCTTTGCGACTATGGACATTTCTTTCATTGCACCATTTTTGAACAACAAGTGCTTGTTTTCATAACGTTTTTCTTGACTTGGTGGGCAACAAACACATAGTGACACTACTCGCCTCTTCAAGAATATCATCAGGTATTAAATCTTCGTCGAAATATTCGGAAATATTTGCCATTTTAACGTTGAAAAACGAAAAAACCAACATACGTCTTTAAGCAACTACTAAAGACACTTATTTTTTTTGTTAAATTTTTAAACATAAGGATTAATGATAATTTGTTACATAATTAAACATTTGAACGAGATATTTTTTATAAGTCTTCCCTTTTAAACATGTTACAGGAGTGGATCTATTGTAACTCATGTACAATATACGTTAAAAATAAATTTTATATGTACTAAAAAAATAAGGGGTCATGGTATGAACGTTACAATTCTTAGCCATGGAAATTAAGGGTTAATAAAGAAATCTTAAAAATAGCAAGAGACTCGAAGTCAACTGGGTTTCACTGGTTTCAATATATATGTACGCCACTGACCAAATATACATATTTTTGCCTAATAGAAGTATATATTGAAAAAAAAAACGTGTAGAAATCACATAAATTTCGAGGCATGCAATTACACACATATTTCCGTCTAACATAGAAATGATTGACACTAATAAGTAGAAAGCATGAAATGCTATAAAAAGTATAGCCATATTAATTTGTTTCGCCCTGTGTTTTAAATGGCACTAATTGCAGTTTAATAATTGGTGTACCATTTATAAAACGCAAATTTTCGTTCTTATCAATATTTACACGTTAAATAATGCAAACTCTTTCGTGAAACTGACAAATTTATGCATCTGAAATTATTTATTTGGGATTTAACCAGCCGTATTAAGCAATCTATAATGCATAATTTAATTTTGTATTGCCGTAGAATAATAAAAAAAATACAATATATTAACATGGACACGTAACTATCAACTATTTAGCTCAGATTGTCGATCCGGGAAACAAAAAAAGAAATTAATTATTATGGTACGCCGTAAACCCATTACTGTTGAT
The DNA here is from genome assembly GCA_016904865.1 of Pissodes strobi. Classification (NCBI taxonomy): domain Eukaryota; kingdom Metazoa; phylum Arthropoda; class Insecta; order Coleoptera; family Curculionidae; genus Pissodes; species Pissodes strobi. The sequence continues at coordinate 97,711 of MU185348.1, forward strand.
TGTACCATTTCCTCTTGTATTCCCTTTAAAATACTGTTACTTGGAAGGGTATTATTACTATGCAATACCGATGCCGGCTTGTTACTTATTAGATACCTACAACAATTAAATCACAATTCTTGAATATTTGAGGCTTCACAATGACTGTAAGAGTATAATCGCCGACAATAATAATTAAATAACCATTTTCCAAATTTTGAAGCTTCGCCATACCTGAGTAGTGGTTATGTAAGAGCATACTGGCCTTCGGCTGGACTTCGCCACCCGATATCTAGTTTTTCCTCTATATCAATATGTGCCAATATATGCCATTTTACTTCTAAATTATTATTGCTTTAATTATTATTAGAAGAGGCGGCTCAGTTTCAAACAAACGTACTGTATATCCATCGCTGTGTGTTATAATCTTGGTTTCTTTACCCGTTGAGCATATGAGCAGAATAACCTACCCCATGCGTTCTTTATTATATTTTATTCAATTTCTGATTTATTAAGTTTAATTTTAAAATATATATTATAAAGGAAGTGAAACAGGACTGATAATGTTCATATCATAAGATAAGAGCTTAGAAATGTTTTAAATGAGTACTAATACCGTCATGCGCCAGTGCAAATACTTGCCTAAGTTTATATAAAATTCGGAAGATATGACAGCAAAAACAGTTTATGGAGATATTCATTGATCATTGATACCAAAAACTAAGATTGCGTTTTTTGTGTCTTAGAATAAAAATAGTAACTTAATCCGTAGTAGTTTCACCTAATCAGTTAGGTAATAGCCAGAGTATACTAGAGGAACTAACGAAGCTGCAAAATGCCATGAATCAAGAGCGATATGACCGATTCGATTGAAGGCAATAATTTTCGACGGTAACAGATGTTGGTCGTACCGTATCTCAATTTGCTACTTTGGTATATAACACACATCTGAATCGACCTACCTGAATGCTCAAAAACTTGTGAGGATGCCTTTGTTATCAAAATAACATAACTTCTAGGTTCCCGTATGCTCAAATCCTTAACTGGCATCGTCAAAATTATGTCCTTGTTCAATGGAACTGATTAAAGGGATATTATTCTTGAACTTATTGCTATTGCTGCGTCATATGTAATACGTTGGTTTCAAATGAACCAATGTAAAGGCCCTTGTACACGTTTGGCCAACTAGTTGGGCCAATGAGTTGGGCCAACTTGTACAGAACCACTTGGCGTAACTTGGTCCTTGGCGGCCAGCGTTAACCCGCCTGCCGAATGTTGTCGGTTTTTCGTTCACACATCAAAAGATCTTGGCCCAATCTGCTAACGTTCACACGTTGGCCTCTTTCCTCTTTGTAGGTAGTTGCCAGCATCTTCTTTTGCGCCATTTTTTTTAATAACTCTCGTTTGGTGCACCTTTCTATATAAATTGAAAGTGCTGTACAAGTACACTGCCGCAGCTGCGATGGTTTCCACATCCATCCTCGTTAAAGGGCCAATGCAAACAGAGCAACGCCAACGTGTAATCGATGTCCTTATTTTTGGACCAACTCATTGGCCCAACTAGTTGGTCAAACGTGTATTGGTTCTCGGATACATTAAAGAAGTGTTTTCTAAGCAGAGTAAGTGGAGTGTAATACTGTAGACTACTACCAAATTATAAATTCGATAGTTTTCTATACTCGATAAGCATTACGGATCAATTTTATTGGCAATATATAGAAATATTCATCGTCTGAAGCAAAATATGTTGAAATATTTTCGGACATTCACAAATATTCATTCGATAATGTAAGCGTGACAAATTTACTGCTAGATTATTGACCATATGATCCAGTCCTCAATTGACAATATGCGTCAGTATTTAACCGAACACGATGGAAGATACATCACCGGCTACTTCCCATGGTTCCTAAGACGATGAAATGGAGAGTGAAACCAATAATAGAAACGTTCTTGACTCTCAATCTGATAATGAAATTGAAACGCCAAGTAGAAATGTTCATTCTATTGAAAAGCTTTATTACGGCTTACCGTGACCTGCCGAGATATGGGAAACGCCTTCTTTTATGTTCGGCTGACACACAAAAGGAAAAATCTCATACTACTCAACAAGTGTTGCTTGTGCAGAGAGAACGGTGGACATTGGACTTGAAGCACTGTAGGTTGTAGCTTTCGGGAAAGATGTCACTTGGAAGTCCAGAGCGAGGCAGTCTTCCAGAAAAAGGACTAGGTAATCGCAATTGAACCGTATATTGATAAGCAGCTTGAGTCTGACGGATGTTTATGCTTGGCACAACTCTGGGCGAAAACATAAAGCGCCTGCTCGTTCGAACACCGTCCGTAGCAGTACCGATAGTAAGGAGATAGATCCGGCACTTTTCTTCGATATTGAAGGCTATCAAGGTCTCTGGGTCATCCACAACAGAACTCTTCTGTATGTAGTCTAATATCTTGAGCAAGTGTTTGGGGGCCGAGCTACACACATGGGAACAGTATTCCAGAGATGGTCTTATCTGTGCCTTATAGAACAGTAAGAGCTGATGAGGTGTGTACAACTTTTTTGTTCTATAGAGTGCTCTTAGCTTTTGTGCTGGTGCTTTAGCGATTTTGGTGACATGATTAGCCAAGACATGTTGCGTTCTACGTTGATGCCCATGCTCGTGCTTGTCCTGTCATTGATCGCGATGGCGTTTAAATCCTCATTATGGCAGCAATCTCATTTTCTCGCTCGCATTGGGAACGAACAGCGGTCGTTGGAGTCTGCGACATGAATGAGGACATATAAGTGCTGTCATCTGCAAAGCTGTAAAAAGAATTGTTTATCCTGTCTAAGAGATAGTTGATATAGTACAGGAAGAGTGCGGGGATAATATACACCCTTGACGGACTCCGGCATTGATTTTAAATTTATCCGAGAGAGTTCTATCAATACCAACTGGCATGCTTCGATTCCTTAACCTTCGGATAGTCGCATAACAGTCTTTTAAATGCATAGTCGCATCGGTCTCTCAGACCAGGTGAGCCTAAGAAACAGAAAAGGAAAGTTTTAATTTTTAATTGTGTAAGAAAATGAAATAATAAAATAAAACAAGCCCTTTCAGTCAAAAAAGTTCGTGAAAAGTTTATTAACCAAAATTTTACATAGTTTTAAAGAAAATCTAACAAAAATAATTTTAAATGAACATATATGCAAATAAAAAAATATACTAAAAACCTAACACACTAAACATACTTCAGAATGGTAACTAAACATATTTGAAACAAATTAGTCCAAAAAACTTACAGCTAGGAGTATTGTTGGATTAGTGGACTGTATGTTTATCTTTGGGTTGTTTCAAAATACTTTTTTCTTCGAAAATGTTTATTTTATGTTTAACTATAAATTCAATGTCAATTTCATATATATTCTGACGACAAATCAAAAACCTGGTGGTAAATAGTTATACGGTTGTACATAAGTTTCACATAAAGTTATAGCTACGAAATAACCTAGTTTGGCGTAACATACCGCGGGCCTTGAAATACTTCGCTATTTCAACACAACAAAGATCAAAAATTGTTAAACAAATTATAGTTCAATATTTAATTCAATTCAATAGGAAGCACACAAAGCTTGGTAACAGCTCGTTTGATAACTGCTCCATCGCTGAGTCTTAGGGACACAACACGTATCACTCCATCTGCTCCTGGATGTATTTCTGAGACTCATCCTGTTTTCCATTTTAATGGGGCTAAATTGTCTTCTTTTATAACGACAAGATCATCTATTTTTATTACAGAAGATACATTTTCTTTCCATTTTGGCCGCTGCTGCAATTCCTTAATATATTCCTTGCTCCAGCGGTTCCAGTAATATTGAATCATTTGTTGGAGTCGCTTGTAGTGGTTCAAGCGATTTTCTTGCACCTTGAGGTAACATGGTTCGGGAATAGTCGTCAAAGGTTTTCCAATAAGGAAATGGCCTGGAGTCAAAGGGACATAATCATCAGGGCTTGAAGACAATGGACACAGTGGTCTTGAGTTTAGAATGGCTTCTATTTGAGTCAGTATAGTTAAAAAGTCTTCGTAATGTAACGTCGAGTTGCCTATAGTCCGCTTTAAATGATGTTTCATGCTTCGAATTCCTGATTCCCATATTCCACCAAAATTTGGGGCTCTAAGGGGGATAAAATGCCACTGCACACCCTCCTTAAGCAGATTTAAAGACATTTTTGACATTTCAGATTCAAAAAACTTTTTGAGCTCAGTATTAGCACCAATAAAAGTGGTTGACTTATCAGAAAATACATTTGAAGGTTTGCCTCTCCGAGCTGCAAAACGTTTGAAACATGCTAGAAATGCCTCACTGGTTAAGTCAGTTACCATTTCTAAATGTACAGCTTTAGTTGACATACAAACGAACAAACAAACCATGCTCTAAGCATCTTTGGTTTTCGAGTTTTCGTATCTTTAAGTTTAAAAGGCCCTGCATAATCATATCCAGTATTAACAAATGGAATAAAACTATTTACTCTTTCACTAGGGAGATTACCCATTAAGTATTGGCAAGGTTTAGGTTTTATCTTAAAACAAGGGATGCAAGTATGCACTATCTTCTTTGCTAAACTACGGCCTGAAAGCGGCCAATAAAGAGTTCTAATTGAATAGAGCAATTTTTGTGGGCCCAGTGTAACAAGCGTTCATGTTCGTCTGTCATAATCAATTTGGTTAAAAGATGTTTATTATCAAGAATAATAGGATGTTTTTGAGTGGTAGGTACGTTAGCCATCTGGATTCTACCTCCGACTTTAATTAAGTCATTTTCAAAAAACGGATTTAAAGACATCATATTACTAGATCTATGAATGGTACCTTTTAATTTTAAGCTGTTATGTTCTCTAGGAAATGACTGCATTTGTGATATTTTAATCAAAGTTTTCAGACTGTCATTTAGTTCCTGATTACTAAGTTGCCTTTGAATTATTTTATTTTTAGGATTTTTACGTTAAAAATAAAACGTTTACAATAAGCTATGACTGCTTTAAGTGTTGACAATTTTGAGAATTTTGAAAATATATCAATTTTTTCTGTGATAACAAGATTTACTATTGCACGCTGTTCCGGTATAACATTTGAGTCATCATTTTTCAAAAGATTATTAATGGGCCATTGTAGCATTTAATTTTTCATGAAGGTATTACAAGTAAATGCTACCTGTTTTTTTAGAATTCAAGCAATATAGAACTACGATTGTTTTCATATATTATGCTTTGAATGTATTTAAGTAACTCTCTGGAAAAATAACACTTAACCCTTATTTGTTACATGCCTACATTTATTTGTGTTTATTTAGAACATAAGTTATTTGATAACTTAAGCAAACATTAAGTTATTAAGCCACGAAGTATCAGACGGTCTTTAACTTTCCTTTTACGAGATGTTGATAAAAACTTAACCTTTCTTCATGGTTGGATTTCTTATAGTAATAAACATACTTTTAATATATTAATTCAAGCCACTGATTCACTACATACCATCTTATTAATTTAATATTGTCTTAATTTCTCAATAAGATTGTTTTCTTTTAAATTAATTCTCATCTTTAGTCATTATGTTTCATGCAAGTTAATATTTAAATATGACGTCATTCCTGATTGTGGTTACGATGCTGACTCGAGCAATCGAACCCGAGTGACTAATGTTCATTCTGTATTGCACTGTGCATGAGAAAGCAGCTTTTGCCGCTCGGTGTCATTGAGCTGACAATTGACATCGAAAACGAGGTCAAGCGGTCAAGTTCAAGTAGCCTTTGTCTTCATGGTGGTCGAAGAGTCTGGTTGATCTGATTTTATAGTTTTGAATCGAACCATCATGAGTCCATTAGGCCAAAAGATTTTCAAAATCTTGTGCCATTAGGCCTGAGAAGTGCTTGGCTTATAATATTTTTGTCTAATCCTTGAAGATGCCTTTTAATTTTTATGGTTAATCCATCACCACCTAGTAAGGTAGGTAATCGTTGGCTTGTGCTTTATAAAAAACGGAACATTTCAACAATCTTAAGTAAAGTGGCTGAAGACTTCATGTTTGTTTCAGGTTTTATTATGGGATATTGATAATAGAGAATATTAGATAATTTTGATTTGGGAATGGCATACAGATGCTATGATTTTCAATTGGGATTTACAGTCTATAGGTAAATCTTAAACTTCCATGCTTCATGGACAGGGTAGAGTAGAAGATTCAGTTTGGTCCGGAATTTCACATGATTAGAGAAAGGAACAATAAACTACCAGAACCTCAGAGAGGGAAGCACTTATCCAGCTGACGGGAATAACTCAAGGCCAGTTCTTTCGTTTTATTATATAAAAGACCAGTGTCTATCTAGTGTGAAATTTTATACTTTATCACTAGCTAATTCATATTAACTTTTTACCTTTAATTGTTCGGCTGACTTGGTAGATATACACATTTAATGCCTTTTACGGATATACATATTTAATAATCCTGGAAACAAAGATTCATGAGTCTTTTCCCTCTAGGTATATAATTTACTTTAAATAAAACACCCAAGAGGTAAGCGTTACCAAGATAAGCTACTTCATAACATTATTTTGTTTAAACTGTAGAAATGGATTATATCTTCATATTTTAATTATGTGTTATTCCCAACGTAGGGGATAGATATTCTTATAAATAAAGAATACTTGTTTTGTTTATGTTTGAAGTGTTTACTGCTTGACTGTTTTCCCCATTTCGTTCTTGAAAATACAATTAACATCTATTAAAGACAATCTAGGTTTTGTGATTTACTAGACTAGGAACTTGCAGTATCTCTTCCAAATTACGTGGCGCCCAATTTAAGTGCACAAATGCCATATGCCAAGAACCCCATCCTCCGCATTAAGAGCTAACCGTTCGCATTCTTTAGTGGCAAAATAATGCCACACCATATAGGCGTATCAAGTTTTACCCATGCAGGTGGCAGGACCTTGCCACCAACTTTTATTATCCATTAATTGGGTTGCTGAGCACCCACGAGAAATCAAATCGGCAGGGTTGTCCTTTGACATTACACGGAACCACTGATCTTTATTAGTTATAGACTGAATATAACTTACGCGATTCGCTACGAAAACTTTCCATTTATCAGGTGAACCATTTATCCAATGTATCGTTATGGTGGAGTCACTAAAATAATAGATTTTATCGAATTTTTCTTTAAGTGAATCTTTGATTTTCTTTGCCAAATTAACTGCTGAAACAGCTGCACATAATTCGAGGCGCGGCAAACTTTGTTGTTTTATTGGCGCAACTCGCGATTTCGCAGCTAATAAGTGACACGATACTTCATTGTTTTTTGTGCATCTTACATAAATGCATGTACCATAAGCACGTTGCGATGCATCTGCAAACACCAGCAAATTCACTGTATCAGAATATGAGAGAAAAACGTGTCGCGGCCACTACAGAAATCGTTCCATTCTTCATGTAACTCTTTAAAAACACTTTGATCCCATGAAAACTCTTTTCGCCGTAAAGTTTGTAAAATAAGCTTTGGTCTTATAACTACAGCACCTACCAAACCTAATGGGTCATAAATTTGACTTGTGATGGATATTATGGATCTTTTTGTAGCTAAATGCTGTTGGTTAAACCATTGGATTTGATATTGTATCGTATCCTTATACACATTCCAATAAACGCCTAAAGTTTTATTTTTATCGTTTTCGCCTAATTTTAAACAACTTGCTTCACAATTTGGATCGAATTGTAATTTTTCATATAGTTCAGTTTTATTTGTCAACCATTTTCGTATTTCGAAGCCTCCACCCTTTAAAATATTCGTTATATCGCGTTGGAACTTCAATATCACTAATTCGGAGTCACGGGTTGTCAAAAGATCGTCCACGTAAAAATCATTTTTAATGACATCACTTGCCAATGGGTATTTGTTTTCATTCTCCACAGCTAATTGATATAAGCACCGGATAGCCAGGTATGCGGACGAAGTCATTCCGAAAGTCACAGTTTTTAGAATTTTTAAAAGACTCATCGCGCCAAAAAATTCTTTGATATTTACGTTGTGCTTTGTCTAACCATACCTGTCTATACATTTTGGAGATATCGGCATTTAAGACGTACTCTGATTGTCTAAATCTTAAAAGTATCGATAATATATCGTTTTGTATAGTCGGCCCCGGCATTTGAACATCGTTTAACGAAAAACCACTGTCCGTTTTTGCCGATCCGTTAAAAACCACACGAATTTTCGTAGTCTTCGAATTCTCTTTAATCACGGCGTGATGGCACAAAGAATACGCTTCATATTCATTAAGCCTATCTAAGTCAAGTTCTAGTTTTGTCATATGACCTAATTGAAGGTATTCCTTCATTACAGACGAATAACCTAATTTTAATTCATGAATTCTCGCTAATCTTTTTTCTAGTGATATGAAATTACAAACAGCCATATCCTTTGATTTTCCTAATCTATTGATGTCATTTTTAAAAGGTATCTGTACTGTAAATCGTCCGTCTACGTTTCGCTTATGTATTTCTTTAAAATGCTGATCACAAAAGTCGTCTACCTTTGGTAGGCTAGTATGTTCTTCAATTTCCCAGAACTTTATGAGATTTTCATTTATCAAATTATCGCGAGATGTCGAATGACAAGACATAATGTTTTGCGTTATGTTTAAATAACTTAGTTCACCACCGAGAATCCATCCTAACTTCGTATTCTGTAAAGTAATAGATTGTAATTTAATTTGGCTCATTAACAAAATGTCCTAAAAAACTGCAACACCGCATAAAATATCAATATCTGAACGTATATTGTACTCGGAGTCCGCCAGTCTTATATCGGAGGGAATGTTTAAAAACTATCGTCAAAATCAGAAATAGGCATGGTCTCGGTAATTTTGGTCAATACTAAACATGATATTTCTTTAGAAAAAATGCCAAAACGTGATGATATTATCAAATCAACTTTGAATTCAGCTAATAAATTGCTGTTATTTCCTACACCTGAGATGTGATAGTTAACCCTGTCCTTTTCTATATTGACTTTCTTGAAAAATCTTCATAAACAAAATTACTTTGGGATCCTGGATCCAATAAAACACGCGCTTTATAATTAGATCCGAATTTATCCTTCACATTTACCAGTGCAGTCGATAGCAAAGAATATTTAGTCGAATTATTAGTGGAATGTGCGCTTGTTACTCCCACCACTTCCTTTACTTTTGGAGTTGTCGGCGGCGTCGACGGCGACGGCGACGGTTCGCTGGAGATGAGAACGGCTGGGTTTGTTGAATTCGATGCTCCCGATTGCGCCTGATCAGTGCTTCCATTGGGCCTACCCAGCGATCTAGAAAGGTCGTTGAGCCTACTATTAGTAGGTGCGCTCCGAACATTTATGCAGTAACGTATTATGCATACGTTGACGTTTCCTGCGAGGGGGATTTTCGCAATCTGACAACTCATGGTTGCATGTTTTCTAGTGATACATTACTCTCAACCAATGACACAAACGCATCGCCATTTATCAAACGTACCTTCAAATTTCGGCAGTTGTATTAAAGGTAATCGCGCAATTGGAGGGGCACGCCGTATATTATTATTTGAGATATGCAACCCGGAGGAGACTTGACTACTTGCATCGGAATCGACGTTAGAAATTAGTCCCTCAGTTTTAGAAATTGTGCTAAAATAATCGTTAAAAAAACTTTCCCCTTCTAACGATTCCATTTCTTTCTGATCTTCCAACCCTTCTGTAGTTTCTAAAAGGTATTCAATGCTGTATTGAATATCCTCAAATACATTAAAATTCGGTTTAAACTTTTCTAACCTACACTTAAGCTCTCTGATTTCCGAATCATTTAAATTTTCAAGATCTAAACTCTCAAAATGCTTCTTAAAGTAAGTCAATGACTTTTTTATTTGACCCCTTTTAAATCTTAGCTCTTTTAATTCTACCGACATTTTTATTATCAAAAAAATACTTAAAGCGAAGCTATGTCAAGCAATTACGTCCGTTTGTCAAAAGTCTACTGTTAAGCCATAAGCGAAATAATTGGAAATAACTCACAGGATGCTTTCTAACTGGATTTCAGTCTGGAACTTCCAATACTCTACTTTCTTGTGTCCTTGCCTTGAACAAACTTGTTGGGCTTGACGACCGCTGAGGCTTAGCGACGCTGGCACCTTTTTTACAACCTATTCACCCTTTCCTGGGACTTATCCGGTTCGTGTTGGACCATATGTTGGATTAGTGGACTGTATGTTTATCTTTGGGTTGTTTCAAAATACTTTTTTCTTCAAAAATATTTATTTTATGTTTACCTATAAATTCAATGTCAATTTCATATATATTCTGACAACGACAAATCAAAAACCTGGTGGTAAATAGTTATAGGGTTGTACATAAGTTTCACATAAAATTATAGCTACGAAATAACCTAGTTTGGCGTAACAAGTATTTTTTGCAGATCCCTGCAGTTCCGACAAAAATATATATGCATTGCATTTGTATCACGAAAAACGAGTTTTTCTTCAAACGTCAGTAAATCCGTCATTACTCGACTGTGTAGGCGGCCGTGAAGTTTCGTTTTTCCTCCGCCGGAGCTTTACTTTTCACTTTTCCGCCGGCGGAGGTAAAAGTGTTGTCATAGCAACATAGATACAATACAAACAGACAACAAAATAAGCGTCAACAACTCAAGATTTATTAAACTACAATTTGTATTTATCACTCAATTTGTGACTGCATTTCTAAAAGTCACTAATTTAGGAACAAATTGGTTATTATTTAATCGAACTTACTCAATAACTGCTTATCAATACGGAATTAAAACGCAATCGGAGACGCAATCTTAAAAAAATAATTATTGTTGACAATGTCCACTGACAGCTTTATGTTACATTACTATAGCAACAACCTGTGCCTATTCACCGACACCGGTCTAAGCCGCCTTGCGAACCCACTTATCTTTAATAATAATTAGATATTATTACTATTAAAAAGAGATGTTTTTGCATTAATTTGTCGACATTTGAAGAAAAAACAGCATATTTTATTTGGAGGAAAAGTTACTTTTCATGGCTTGCTCTCTATTACCAGCCTCACTCCGTTCGGCTGTTAAACACGAGCGCGCCATGAAAAGTATCACTTTTCCTCCATATAAAAAAATATACTATTTTCTGTTTTTTTGCCAGCCGCAGTATGTGCATCTGCCTGCGGGCAGTGGTATTTCTTGAAATTCTTTTTCTTCAGTTTTAGTAACTTCCCTAAGTCTGAGCTTCAAAAGTCTTGGAATATTGGGAAGAGTTGCTCTCCTTTTCAAATGAGGATGGATCAGTGTGTTTGCCATATCTCTCAAAAAATGTCGCCGGCGTAAATCATTTTTATCGGGGTTGTTGGCTCTGTATATTACTTGACAATGCAATTGCAATATTTAAAATATTGTAAAAAATCACCATAGGCCATCTTCTGTTGTTACGGGAGCAATCGTAAGAAGCGCACAACTTGTCCACTACATCTACACCTGCTCTTGTGCTGTTATAAGTAGTGACTATTACTGGCTTACATTTCTCACCACTAACTGGGTCAATGTCATCATGATGGTGCATAGTCGATATTAAAATGATATTTTTGCGTTGCTTTGGGATATAAGAAACGATTGTTAAATCTTCTGTGAAGCCAAACATGCTTGTATGGGTGGGACGTTTAGTTGGGTTTAAAAATTCGACCGGCAACTCCCTTTTATTTTTTCTTAGCGTTCCAATTGTAATTATCTTGTAATTCCGAAGCAATTTTTCCACAAGAGGAATTGAAGTAAACCAGTTGTCCTTTGTCAAGTTAATGTGTAAACCAGAAAGATGTTTGCATAGTTTTAAAACCACGTCATTTTGGCTGTTAGACAATTTGTATTGGCCATCAGGCTGGGCTCCCACATAAACTTCTAAGTTTGAAGTGTAAAATATTTTGCGTCACAAACTGCAATGATTTTTAGGCCGTATTTATTGGGTTTTGAGGAAATATACTGGCAAAAGGAACATCAATAGTAACAAACGCGGAGTGATTATAGCCATTTTGACAATTTCTTACAAACTCAAGTCAGTCAAAGTCAAAGTCAAAGTCAAATATGCTTTATTGCCAGAGAAAAATTCAAATAAACTTTATGGACAAAGCGAATTAAGATAAATAAGCTAAGCTAAACATAGTAGGGTAAATACAAAACAAAACAAAACTTAATATATACAATAATATATACGATAAAAATAGAATAACAAGCAATTTTCAAGTTGAAATTGGTCACGATTTAACAAAAAAAAAAACTATATTACAGAACATCATAAGAAGTTCAACCAGATCCACAGGAAGTACACAAAACATAGGGTAAAGAAACTCAGTGTTATCAAAATATGAAACATACATTAATGCGAAGCGTGCTGTTGGGTAAAATAAGGAAGGTCATGTCGGTGAACTTGACTCGGTCAATGTGCATAGGCTGCAGAGTTGAAATAATCAGTGAAAGTAAACAAAACATGACTAAAATTGATAGCCTGGTATTTATTTAATTTTCTACTATAAAATGATCTTCACCACCGCACATGATGCCCCAAGTAGAAAATTTAACGATTAACGATTAGTTGAGATTAATGGAGAAAAAAAAATAAAATCTAATCTACGTAAAACTCATTTATAGAATAATATGGTCTTTCTAGTAGGTAAGCTTTCGTTTTTTCACGAAACTTAGCAAATCTAGGGATGGATTTAAGATGTAGTGGGAGTGTATTATATAACTTCTTGGAATTATAAAGAATAGATTTTTTGTTAATTCAAAGGAGGGAAAAGGAAGGTAGATGTCCTGACTCGAATTTCTTGTTGGGTACTCATGTTGTGGCCTTTCGGAAAATATGGTTCGATATTTGCGTATTAAACAAGTGGTTTCTAAAATAAACAAAGCAGGAAGCGTAAGAGTTTTATATATTTTAAAGTAGTATTCGCAATGAGCTCTGCCATTAAGACCAAATAAATAACGAATTGCTCTCTTTTGAAGTTTGAAAATGGTACGAAATTGCTCGGTGTTACAGCAGCCCCAAAAGGGAAGGCCGTAGCAAAGATGAGATTCAACAAAGAGAAGTAAGTGAGCCTGGCAGTAGACAGATTTAGTTCCTTCGAAACCGATCGAATTGCGAAGCAGGCTGAAGAAAGTTTTCTTGTCAAGGAATCAATATGTGCGGACCACTTAAGGTTGGCACTAATATTCAAACTTACGAATTTAGCCGATTCAACGTATTTAATATTGCTGTTGTGAAGTAGCAAGGGTTGTTGTAAGGTTGTTTTATAAGATAAGGCTACCGTTTTATCAACGTTGAAACACAGCCAATTTGAGTCAGACCAAGTTTTGATTGTGACGAGATCGCTGGAGATATTAGAGTGTAGGGAGAAAGTATTAGAATCACTCCAAGTTATGCTTGTGTCGTCAGCAAAGAGAGAAATTTTACCATTGATTTTTAGGTACCATTTTTGATCCAACAACGTACGAATAGGAGCTAATTCGTCAATTTTGTTTCGATCTAAGCGTGTGTCTTTATCGTCATATCGTATACAACGTAAATGAGATCGGAATCTTTTTAAAGTCATGGTTAGATAAAAGATTTCGACGCCATAACAATCTCTCCTCCAAAGATCTTCTGCGTTTGCGCGACTGGAGTGGCCTAACCCAGATAAATACAGGAGTCCTATAAAGGCACATATTTCAATTTTTGTCAGTCTGATTAGCGTCTCGTTCTCGTACAAAATTATCTTGAAGGGAGACTATATATTTATTCGTATTTTCAGCAATAATACCCATTATCGTGTCATCCAAGAAATAATTTCAAATATCCATGGCGTACTTCAAATTTTTCGTTGCCTGTGTTGGCCCTGGTAAGCGAACTATTATGTTTTCTTTCCTGGTTCTTATAGTTTTTGGCCTTGGAGCATGCCTTTTCCAGTAGGTTTTACCGTCCTTGCCTAAAATAATAGTTTAATTTTTATTTGACTCGCTGATATTATTTTTTTAACATACCTATATAGTAAAGTGCAGCAGATTGGTGCAAAATGGCTTCTATTGCATCAGAAACCTCCTGCTCTGATTCACTGTCATGATCTAAAACTTCCTCACTGTCCTGTTCTGCTTCATCTGATTCGTCTTAGTAAGCAACAAAATTATTATCAATGTCATCTAGTCCTGCATCCTCCAAAAGTTGTTGCAAATAAGCTCTCTTTCGTAGTCTCCCATAACTAAGATTTAACAATTTTGCATTAAAATTAAAAACTTTAAGAACCTTAAAATAAAACAAATTTATGAAACTTATAAATTACTAAAACACTAAGAATAAAACACCAAGTTATCTAAGAACTTACCTCTCTACAATATTTAGCGCAGTTAGTCGCGCCGCGCCGGTCTAAAACACCCGAAACCACTATAACTTTGAACACTCACTCGACAATGGCTATGCGACGACTGAAGCTTGACTGCAACGATAGATGAAGGCACTCGAACGCTTGACCGTTTACGATACCGCCATCTAGTGTTTACGATGTAAAACCAACTCACCCGGTCTCTCAGACAGTAGCGCGACTACCCGAAGGTTAAGAAATTAGAAAGCCATACACGCAGTCCTGGTGGTAGTCCGCATGCTATCAATTTGCCTCACAATCTGCCATGCCACACCCTATCAAATGCTTTGGATATATCGAGGGCCACTGCACGAGATTCGCTGTAGCTCTCGTTGCCTTTAGTCCACAAATAGGTCACATAAGTCAGGAGATCTCCCGTTGATCTGTGCTTGCGGGAACCATACTTGCGATCACTTATGATGCCTATCGATGCGAGATATTTTAAGAGCTGTTCGTTGATCAGCTTCTCCATGACTTTGGATATGATGAAAATTAAGGCGTTTGGACGGTAGTTATTTGGAATCGTCTTTTTTTACCTTCTTCGGAATTGGTTGCACCTGAGCACATTTCCAGCTAGAAGGAAAGCATGCAGTTCTGTATCACAGGGAGAAAAGCCTGCATAGAGGAGCTGTTAGTTCAACCGCGCATTCCTGAAGCACTATTGCGGGAACCCCATCCGGTCATGTGGCTTTGTTTGTATTTAGACATGTTAGTATTTTTTTAACTTCGCGTTGGCGAAATACCGGACCTGGCATTGAGAAATTCACTCTCTGGATAGTTCGAAAGACCACAGTAATAGAAACAAGAAGACAATTGGCTACAAGTTAGAAAAAATTTATAAAAACATAAACAAAAAAATGCGACTATCGATGACGTAAAAAAGAAAATAATAATTCGCTTCAAACTAATTACAGAAAAGAGTTGAAAAAAGTTAAAAACCCCAAACACATCCCAAAGAGGTTATCGCCCGACTTCCTTGTTCTTCGTTGAGCTACATTTCATTATTAAATTATTAGAAATACTATTACTACAAAAACACCAGAAGAAAATTTAAGTATTAATTTATTTAATATTTACTTTATGTATTGATAATATTATTTTGCAATTGCACTTGCCCTTCATTATTGAATTGGTGTAATGTTCCCTGATTTGTTTACCATTTCTTAAAAAAAAATGAAGACTCCTCGTTGTAATATGCCTAATAGTGATGTTCTTTCACATTATCTTCAATATTTTCAATTTATAAAATATTGTGGTAAATTATAGATGCCTTCTTCATTAAATGTTCTGCAAATACTAACCATAATAATAACAATTACTTTTACTGCACAACTGATAAAAAGTAGTCCAAATGTATTTTCAACAATTCTTGCGCGTGACAATCTGTAGTTAAAAATTCGATTATTTTCTGCTAGGTTTGAATGACTATAAGGTTTCATGAAATGGAAATGCATCACACACGAACACCTACAGAAACATGTCTTATGTATTAGGAAGTACGGATGGGTTTGAAATATTTAGTTTATTATTTTGTAAAAGTTCCCAAAATGTTTTATGAAAAATTACACCACCATCTGAAATTCGCCTCTTTGTTCCCCTATCGGCCATAAGGAATTCATAGGTGACAATGAAAATCATCAATAATAATTCTACGCTAAGTGTATCTATACAATTTAAATACCGGCATTTCAAACTGCCATTTTGCGACTTTCTCAGTTTTTCTTCGCTCGCTGGAAGCTAAAAGAAAACTTCCACTAAAAATCAATTGAATTAAAATTATTACAAACTGTTCTTTTCTGCTTCAGGAAGGTCTTCGGCATAATCAAGCACTAAAAAAAATAACTGGAAGTACTACCGCAAATAAGCAGTTGCTGTCTCTGACATACAAATATTTAGGAAAGGAAGACAATGCAGATAACTAACTGCCACATAGCAAAAGCATAGGCGGCTAGATTAAAAGAAAAATACATCCGCAGCAAAAATTGCTAGCTGAGAAAGCTGTAAATAACATTCCATTGGAGGCGTAGCTGGGAAATCTGCATAAAGATTCAGTTAAGGTAATTGCAACACGTTATCGACTTCCCTCATCGGATTCGTTTCAAAACTATGCATCACCACCATCGGAATCAAATTTGATGTTTTCCATTTATCAGAGCAGCTCCAGCGGAACGACTTACGTTTCATCCCCAATGGTATCATCTTATTTACCCATTGCAAACAGCTCCACACGAAAACTTTCAAGATTTGTTCACAACTTTTCAATAAATATATGCTATTAATATATGAAGAAATGAATCAAAACTTACCTTAATGTATTCTTTTAAGACAAGAATTATGGGTTTACATGTCTGCATAACAAATTCACTAATTATTTTTTGGGAATATTATTGATCGCCTACTTAACATGTTATATTGCCAGTATCTCACCAATATATTAAAACTTAAGGTACATTTTCTTACCAACTTAAATTTAAGAACGTCAAATAGTTAACCCACAAAATATTTTTAATATTGTAATTGACTATTTTTAACCGAGTAAATGCTTTTTTATACATGTATTTCAAACTTTATTTGATTTGGGTATAATACTTGAACATTTAATTCAAAAAGATAATTACTTTCACGAGAAATGGTCACTTTTCTGTTATGAATTGTGCAATTTAAACTGCTTTAATAAATCTCCACAATAAACAAACTGGATCTCAGATTTTATGATTTATGTAGATTGATAAATTGTGCATAACTCGCCAACGATAGCAGAGTTAATGGTTTAGAAACAGTGTAATGTGTGTGATCGACCATAAATAACTCAGATAATTTAATTAAGCCATTCTCCAGATATTTAATTGTAAATTTAATGGTAATGTTTGACGTGAAAATAACAGTTATTGCCTCTATCTGGTTTTAAATTGCCAGCCAGGTTTAAAGCAACATTGTTAACCCTGGATCGGTATACCGTTATCATTGCATGGTATTGGCATCGATAGGTAAATTTTACGTACTACATATTGTATATTATTTTGCTTGAATGGCAGATATTAATGAAACAGAATTGATTAAGTGGTCATACTTCTTTTTCCTGAGGGACATGTGACAGTAGCGTCTTTTTGAGATTCTGTACATCAGGGGCTGTTTCTCAATAAGTACGCCCGTGGGCGCGCACTGCCTGCGAAAATAAATAGAAAAATATAATCTTCTTCCCTACATACAATTTAACATAAACTAGCTATAATTTGCGAATGTACATATTTTTTAACCTACACTGGCCGAAGAATACTTTGTATATAACAGCGAAATCGAGGCTACGACGGCGACCATCGAAACGCTGAGCGTCCGACGGCGACCTACGCCTGTAATCACATCTAGTCTAAATCTGCCGTGCGCTAGTGTTCGGCACTTTGAGCTAGCCCTAGCACGGCACCAAATGAGCCCAATGTATTATTTTACTTCACGCATGACCCTTTGTTCGCTACGGGGGCTCAACTAACAGGAACTAACCACAACTAGCCCAAGACATGCCCTAAATAACGTAAAAATACTTTTTACAAACATAACCTTAATTTTTTTTTTAAACCGACAGGAATTGAGCCCCGTCCGCTGTCTCCATGCCATGATAATTTATTTTCCAAAATTAGTATTTATAACTACAAAACTTAGAATTAGTTTGCCTTAGGTATAATATTACCTAATGTATCGGTTGTTATGCCAGGCGTTGTTCTTCCAACGTCATAGCCAACCAATATGGCACCCTTAGGGGGGGCTGTTCTAAACCTAACTTAAATCTAAGGGCAGTAGTAGTGCTGGTGGTATGCTCATTACATGGGTTGCTACCTTTCAATGTCGCTCAGTTAAGTTGTTAGCCGAAGCCAGAAGTTGGGTAGTACTGTATTCAGTATGAAATATTAATAACTAGGTGATTACGCAAGGAAAAGTTACGCAAAAACCTTGCTTAAACTGCTC
>MU185349.1:0-10265 GCA_016904865.1 Pissodes strobi
GCGGTAGATGTCAAAGGTATGTTTATTGTTTACATTTGAAATTTTGAAGTCTAAAAAATTAATAGAGTGTTCCTGTTCCAATTCTACTGTAAATTTAATATTGGGATGTAATGTGTTAATGAATTCTAAGAAAATGTCTAATTGTCTTGACGTCCCATTAAAACAAACATTCTGTAGCCAAATACCTATAAAAACGATTTACCTGTAACATTCCATTACATAAAAATATGTTGGAGGCATAATCATGATTATTTTTTCAGAAGGTACAGATATGCAAAAGCCTCATAATTATAAAAAAAGGAAGCCTGAGGCAAAACCAGTTACTGAGGAACAATTAACTGTGGCTAAAAGACTGCTAGAACAAGGATCAAGTAAATGAGATGCAGCCGATATGGTTGACATAAGTGAGGCAGCTCTAAGGAAGAGATTAAATCTGGGAAGTACTTCAGTATCTATGGGATTTTAAGCCCATGTTTAATTCAGTACAAGAGCATATCATTGCCGAAAAAAAGTATGAGATGTTTGTTTGATTAAGGGATTAACGTTCTTCGGAGATCGGTATGTGCGTTTGCTGAGTCAAATGAAATATTGTATCGATTTGATGAAAGTTCTAAAATGACTGCTCGTCATGTCAGTCTGCTCTGAAAAAGCAATTGGATTCAATAAATATATAAGCAAGTAGCTACAATATTGAATGCTAAGTCAAGGTTTAAAGTATCGATAACCTGTTTGATGAGTGTGATTTTGCTTCAACGCACCTTTATATGACTCGGCGGATTGATCCGAATTTTTATTTTGTAATACGATTAGTTTTATTCGGTACACCAACATCTACAAACAAATGAACCACACATATTAGCCCTTACAGAAACACAAGTATGTCCTACAACAACTAACCCAAACTACCTCTACTCTGGTAACGACTTACCCTTCCGATTTAGACATAAGTTTGGAATATATGCGAAGAGACTTTTCCTGTCACCGCCAGGAAACACTCGAACAGAACATCCTTGACGTCATGTGGCTCAAATTCACTGCCAAGGGATTAACCAAGGTCATATGCTGTTTCTATCGCCTTCCGAGCGATAGAGCCTATTAAAGCTTTTTTACAACACTAGCTACTACTTTTGATACAATATAGGTCCACCACTCCAATTCAGAAATAATCGTTCTGGGTGATTTCAATGCTCATAACACCATCTGTCTCAAAAATCAAAACAAAACCGACAACGAAGGTAGAGAAGCTGAAGCATTTGCCATCAGCTGCGGGCATACTCAACTCCGAGTTGGTTCGTCTAGAACCAACTCGGATCTCAGAGAGGAGTGAATTTGCCGCCCTCCTGGACCTTTTTCTAACCACAAATCCTGACAAGTACACAATTTGCAGTTGGTCCGCCATTAGGAACTTCCGACCACAAACTTATTACAACGGTTTGTGAATCGCCACTCCCACAGAAGGAGCTACCATTGCCACTTAAAATCTGGCATTACAATTGTGCAAACTGGGAGAATCTAAAAGAGTACTAACTGAATTTTCCTTGGCTCGACGTCTGCTTTGGCACACTGCTTTAACACAATCAAATAACCAGGAATATACTTTTGCAATGCCCCAGTGGCTCCAGGTCTGTAGCAAAGGCAGTAAGTAATAATTTTACAAAAACGTCTCTTCCACGTTTAACGGACGAACGCGGCGTCACGGCCGGCAACTACAGCTAAGGAAAAAGCAAACATGCTCGCCGAAATGTTTTCACTCTACCTTAAATGTCCCCCATGGCAAGGCTCTCCCCACCATATCCAACATCAACACTACCATGACAGAGGTTAAGTTTCACCACCGTGACATTCGTAAAATCCTCAAAGAGCTAGATACGCAAAAGGCAGCAGGGTCGGATGGAATACCTGTCATCGTGTCAAAGAACTGCGCCAACGAACTAACACCAATTTTTTCCAGACTTTTTCCCCTGTTTTACCGAAACGGGATTTACCCACCTTCTTGGAAAGTGGCTCGAGTACAACCTGTTCCGAAAAAGGCTAGAAAACCACGCGATCAAACTATCGCCCAATTGCCTTGCTTCCAATAATCTTCAAAGTCATGGAACGTGTAGTCAATCAGCAACTACTCAAGTACCTCGAGACTAATAGAATAATTAGCGATAACCAATACGGGTTCCGCAAACAGAGATGGATAGGCCTATGTCACTCATATATGGAGTAGGGCAATTGAGAGCTACGGAGAATCTCAAGCGATTTCGAAGGCATTTGACAGAGTTTGGTATGGCGGATTGCTCAACAAACTGCCGTCCTTCAGACTGCCAGCATCTCTCTGCAGCTGGCTTGCCAGTTTCATTAAAAACCGTTCTCTGCACGTTGCAGTTGATGAACACATCTCAGACACATTCACTGTTAATGCGGGAGGGCCTCAGGGCGCAATACTTTCATTAACTCTATTTCCTAGTCTATTATTAATAATTATTAATCCTGTTTCCAGCTTTGCTGATGAAGGGATCCTTTATTATTGATTAGAATTGACTCACAATATCCCGACGAATAAGATAATACCTGGCCAACGACGCACGTATCAAGCAGTTTCCTACGATTCACCGAAGAGAGCATGGCAGCATTGGCGTTTTCGGAATTCTGAAAATCGCATAAAACGATATACTTATTGCTATTGCTGACAATATTCCTCTGCACTAGTTTCTAAACTACTTTTGCGGATGCTGGAAGAAATAAAATAGATCTGAAAGGGTCTTCTCCTTAAATAGCGGGATAACTTCGGCCAGTTTCAAAGAAGCAATGGTGGCGCGTCGGACGGCCTGGAGGGCCTTATTATTAGATTGTTCGACCGCGATAATATAACCGTATAGCAGTTTTATTTGAGTTTCTGTATCATATTAAATTATGACCTAAAGAAGTGCCTGTTTCCGCTAGTTAATATCTGTCCTGTTTCGAAAGCTGAGGCTTGCCTTTGTGTACAAAACTTATATTCATAGCGGCTGACAGCGAAAATTCATGCAGGTGCACTACCACTTATAGATTTAGATATAAATATATTAACAAATTATAAACATATTCAATATTGGCGCATGGTAGGAAATTTAGATTAAATAAATAGAACATCCATCCAGGGAAGTATTGGGAACCAATGTCATAGTGTCCCGAACAATATGATTGAATCTGAAATATTTTGATAATCTACTATAATCGGATAAGGAGTCAGCGCTTAACCAGTGTTCAATTAAAAGTTATATAATAGGATAATCCCAAAAACGAGGTAATCGTCAATTTATTCCTAACTGATCAAATATATAATACCATTATTTAAAGAGTCAGGTTATGCGGCATACAATAATAATTTGTAGTAGTAGTTAGTAAATCCAATAGATAACCATTACGAAATTTTTATCAGTTTTTAGGTTATGTGTCGCCATCTATCCACCACTGCTCAAACAAATTATTGATTTCTGAGTTCATTTTTAATGGTAAAATATGAAAGACAATATTTTAGATGGCAGCACATTTTCATTATTTGCTGAAGCTCACGATTATAGTATAGTATTATTAACTCCGAACTGGTTTATTGTTTAGCTCGCGCCTTCGTGTTTTTATATTGGGATTAGAAGCTAAATATTGCAATATATCTGTTGCAGAGAAATTTGGGGTTTTGAAAAAGAAAATTGCATAGAGGAACCTATCGATCTATAGGACAGACTATCCGCTTGTTCTTCTAACTAAAATTGAGCCAGTATCTATTTATTGGCTTGTAATTCACATTTCCTAGGCTTGTAAAATATGCAATAATTGTACAATTGAAATTGAAATAAAAAAAATAAGCAGCATTTTGCTGCAACCGTGTCGGTTAATTTTTGGTATAAACAACCATGATTTTATTTGTTTATCATCATATATAGCCAGCCTAGAACCTCACGTATCGTGACTTGATATAAACTGATTAATCACGTTGGACACCTTGCTTGATAGAGGTAAAAATTCAAAAATTGATTCAATATGTTCGCGTATCATCTAAGAAATCCTCTGAACTTTGAAACTCTAGATCAGCATCAATAATAATACTTTCAAGTACTTGCTTTGTTTCGACTAGTTACACTCAAAAAATACTAAGCCTCTTTTTAAAAATATAGTTTCATATCTATAAATATGAGATTCATTTAGAAACTAAAATGTATTCAACTCTAATATAAAAATTCAAACCGGTAGTGTGTTGTAGCCGGCGACAAAACAGAAGATACAAACTTTCTGTTCTGATGCATAACTCTAATATAGTTTTTTGTCGTCAGATTGATTACATAGATAATGAGATAAAACATACCCTGATTTAAAACTAAGACTATGCAAGTGTCATATTGAGCATAACAGAAAAATCTTAAATATAATATAGTCTCACCCTGATATTAGTATCCCACGTATATACAGTATCGTATCGAGTATACGTCGCACGTATATTCGTGGTCCCGTTTTAAGCGTTTTTTGACGACTTAGTTAAATGTTTTAATACATATGATTAGTAAATAGTGATTGTAACATTGCTTCACTCCTTGTAAAAAAAGGTTGGTGAATTCCTTTCATTATTTTGCCCTTAAACTCCAATTAAACATCTGTTGGGCCTAATTTTTACCACTGACAAAAGGTGGAATTCCGATTTGTTTACTTAAAATCTTAAAAACATATAGTTTTTGCCTGGGTTTGGAGTGAACGTATTTGTTGATTGTACTTATTTGACGACGGTACACCGATGCAGAGTTGGATTGTTACCCAAATTGATATAGAATGGCAGCAACGTTTAAATGTTGTAAAAATAAGGAACAACCAAACTAGATATGTGTCCAGTGCCATAACATATTCCATAGGAGCTATCGCTCAAGATCAAATCACAGGATCACCATCATAAGAGACAATTTAATATGGTGCTCCGTGAAATGTTCAGAATTAGCGACTGAATCTGATTCTGAAGCAGCGGACAATCTTAGACAAATTGTTAGTGACCAACGAAGGGATGTAGAAGAGAAAAATACATATATAGCAAGACTTAAGAGGAGCTCTACATCCTTTATGGAAGTAGCGACTAGCTCTGAAGAGCAACAGTTAAAAGAAAATGAGTAACTAAGGAAACTATTAAGGGATCTTAAAAAGAAACTCCAAAGAAAAGAGAAGGAAACAGAAGTGAAGGTTTTGAAAACAGAAGGGACACAAACATATACATCTACACTTAGCAGTTATGTGCAAACAGATCAACCGACTTTTCTTCATCATTCAACAGCGACAGAAACTGATCCATTGCCAGTGGTAGATGTGGAACGTCAACTTATTCAAAACCTCAAAATTGAGATCAGTGAACTTGCAGGTACGCAATAAGAACCTGCTCATTTCAATTGAAACGTTATCTGAGGAGAATGATGCCTTTGCCAGAGAGTTAAAAAAAATGCGGTACAATGCGTACTGTTCTGAGCAAGGAATCCCAGCTCTGGATGAGAGTATCTCGCCCAATATAGGCCTAGACTTGGGAATTGGGGCAAATGTCCCCAGAATGACTACTAGGAAACCAGAGGCTGCGTTAAGCAAAACATCTCATAAGAAAAAGATTCTACTATATGGCGATGGTAGCGCCAAAAATCAGTCAAGTTTTCTACGAAAGTGCCTGAGTTCAGACGAGTATCTTGTTGAGGGACATGTAAAAACCGGAGCCAACATTGATGAGATTGCTAGGAACATATTTGGTAAAGTGACTCAAGTGACTTTATTGTTCTATTCCTAGATTTTAATTATGTAACTCATATCCAGTCTGCTTCCTTGAAGCAATTATTGTCGGTAAGTAAGTTCACAAAGCTCATTGTATGTTGTAAATATAGCACAAATACGGTAAATAGGATAGTTATGGATAAGTTTAGAAGATTTGGTCACTTATTTGTCAATCATGGGAATGTATCTCTCAGGGTATCATTGGCATTATGATAATTACACATTGATTAGTTCATATTGCAGACCTACTCGTTCACACGGTGGGGTGGCTATCTTTGTGAGGAGTCGGGCGTGCTGTCTCTTCAATAAATCAATTACCTAATATAATAATAAATGATCCTCTTACAAACTATTAATAGATACAGGTAGCCATGGTACACTAATAAGACCTTATATTGCAGAAACTTATTTTCCGAATCTTAAAATAAATTCACAAAACAAGTTAACTATGGGGTACACAAAAAACACACGAAAAAATAAAAATACCTATTCTAAAGGAATTTAATATTTTGAATGATATCAAACTTTTAATGTTTAACTTCCATGATTATTTTGATGAAATAATAAGAATAAAAGCTATTCAAGATAATAAATTTAATATCGATTGTCAGAAGAAAATCTTATATAATCAACAGGTAAAAATTCCTTTACAATTTAGGCACGATTTTGCCACGCAATCACTAGAAATTCCAGTAAATTGTATTCAATTATGTCACGTTAACACTAAATTAAATGAGGATATTGAAATCATTACACCTGAAATTATTGACACAAACTATTTTATTCCTCAAACTATTTCTAAAGTTAAAAACGGAACCATAGCACTGGAAATTCATAATTTTTTCCAGAGTTCACAGATAACATACAACCCGTAAAGTGATCTCACTGTCAGTCCGGGGGGAACGAAGGTGGACCCACCAAAGCCTTCCCCGCTATTCAAGGGAAATTGTAGATAGCAGCCACCACAGAACGTCTGTCAGCGGCAGGCTAATCTATTTTATTAGAATATACACTGGGTAATGTTGAAAATATGTCTACCATTTACGAGGAGTCACAATTTTCATTATTTAATATTGAGCAAATAACAGAAACCACAGGTGTTTTACAAAACAGTGATACAAATCCTTTATCCTTCTTAAGAACGAATCATCTAAACTCTTAGGAAATGAACGCATTTAAGATAGATATTTTGGAATTTTCACACATTTTTCGCGATCCCTAATATAAGTTGACCTTTACCAGCAAGATTAAACATCAAATCAAGATAACTGATGAAATACCTATATACACGAAGACTTATAGATACCCTTACGTCCATAAGAAGGAAATTGATGATCAAATTAATAAAATGTTAGAGGACGGCATCATCCGCCCATCTTGTTCACCGTGGTCATCATCTGTCTGGATAGTCTCCAAGAAGGCAGATGCCTCTGGAAGACAAAAATGAAGAATGGTAGTCGATTACCGCAAGGTAAACGAAAAAACGATAGATGATCGATATCCGATTCCTAACATCTCAGACATTCTTGACAGGCTCGGATGATCTAATTATTTTACAACACCGGATCTTGCCTCAGGCTTTCATCAAGTCGAAATGCATCAAGACTCTATTGCGAAGACAGCTTTTAACGTAGAAAAAGGTCATTTTGACTTTAATAGAATGCCCTTTGATTTGAAAAACGAGCCTGTCACTTTCCAACGCGTAACGGATAGCGTCCTTTCAGACCTACAAAATAATATTTGCTTAGTCTATATGGACGACATTATTATTTAGTCCAGTTCTCTGCAGGAACATATAAATAATATTCGTCAAGTATTTCAAAGATTAAATCAGTAAAATCTAAAAATCTTACTAGATAAATCTGAATTTATGAAAAAAACAGTCGAATTTCTTGAACACGTTATTACCCCCGAGACATAAAGCCGAATCCCCGGAAAGTCGAAACAATAAAAAAATTTCCCACTTCCTACTACAACAAAAGAAATTAAATCATTTCTAGGATTGATAGAGTATTACAGGAAATGTATCAGGAACTTTGCCAAAATAACTAAACCCATGACAAACTGTTTGAAAAAAGGTCAAAAAATAAGTCATGACAAAGACTTTTTAAATGTCTTCCAAACTTCTAAACAGTTACTCATGAATGACCCAATCCTGCAACATCCCGGCTTTATCAACCCTTCTCTGTTAACCATTGATGCAAGCAATTTTGCCATTGGAGCAGTGCTGTCACAAAGACCCATTGGAAACGACCTCCCCATAGCTTACGCTAGTAGAACTCTCAATCCAGCTGAATGTAATTATGCAACTATCGAAAAAGAATTGCTAGCCATTGTCTGGGCAACAAAAACTTTTCGTCCGTATTTGTTTGGACAAAAATTTACCACACTTTCTGATCACAAACCATTACAGTGGTTATTTTCAATGAAAGAGCCAAACTCTAAGTTAGTTAGATGGAGATTGAAACTGTCCGAATATAATTACGAGATTAAATATAAGAAAGGTACACTGAATGCAAATAAAACAGAGCTTTATCCACAATACCGAAACAGAATTTTTGCACTCGACGCGCGTTTCGCTAACAGTGTTAGCATCATCAGGAGATGATGCTAACATGGTTATGATGATGAAGAGTCTTAATCATCTCCTGATGATGCTAACATGGTTAGCGAAACGCGCGTCGAGTGCAAAAATTCTGTTTCGGTATTGTGGATAAAGCTCTGTTTTAGTGCATGTTGCCGAAGGTTCCAAACCCCAACATAGCATAACTGAATGCAAATGCAGATGCTCTCTCTATGATTCCAATAAGAAATAACCAGATAAATATAAACGCCATTGATCAAATTCATCAAGCTACCAGTACCAAACCCGACACGTCTTGGATAAAATAATTTAAAAATTATTTAGGAAAAGATCGAGTGGACGAATATTTAGGAAACAAAGGAAACCTATTTTTTCCAATATTTCATCAGGAATCAATCAGAATATACCAAGTTTTAAATGTCTTTTAAAACGTGTATTTTATACTATTTTTTCTATTTTGCACGTTTTTTAATGAAAAACATTAATTTATTCAAGTCGCGATCAAAAGTTGGACGGCCATCTTGTCACTTTTGACGTCTTTATTATTAGGAATCCCATTCAAAACGGTGCGAGGTGTCGAAATTTTTGCTAGTGAGCCTTGACATTGAACAATTTTGTTAATTTCATAGCAACCAGTCAACAAAAATAGTGTCGAAAATAGCTTCTTTTCGACACTACTTTGCGTATCGAAAAGACTTCTTTATGATACCAAAATAGAAAAAAACGTTTTATGGCACATTCGATTTGATTTTTAGCCTCTAGCTACAGTCTCGGTAAAGCTTTTAAAACTAACAATGTCATGTACCATTAAAAAACACCTATTTAGCGCACTTAATCCAAAACAACTCTTTTGTACAACCGTCAAAAAGTTGACATTTTTTCACTGCTATGGATGAACAAAATACCTCTTTTTTCACGGCTAAAAAAATGTCCATTCTAGCCATGAAGAATATTTTTTCACGGTAATAAAAAATACCTTTTCACGGTTGTACAAAAAATTTCGTTTTTTCGCGTGCAAAAAAAGTGTTTTTATGGCAAATCTGATTGAATTTTTACCCTCGACGTACGGTCTCGGTACACCTTAATACAAAAATATGCTATGCTCATTAACATCAGCTCTCTGTATATAATACAAATTTATGGACTACTGTTAAAATAAATCTATCTTCTCGGGAGGAACCTATATAATATAAATATGTTAGACCTGTTTATGTTTGATCATTTTAGGCCATGACATTTTAGACCAATTAGATAATCGATTCCTGAAAGAATTGGTGCCTTCAGTAGGGGCAAGGATAGGGCTTAGAGGGGAGATCAAGAATTATATTGTGAGTTTGTTGTTTGTTTATACTTATCTTACTTCCAATCCATCTTTAAAAAAATATATTGTTTTTTTTTCAAAAATTATAATATTCTAGGAAGTCAACAATATAAATAATGCAGATGATGGTTCCATTATCAACATTAATTTGATATCTCCTGCTACGTCTATAGGTAGTACCTTGACAGAACATAGTGGGGCCCGAGTACATCCACCACCGAGTAGCGACATTACGGGTTTCAATTTCCATGGCGCCTGCATGTTGCGATCATGGGTCAAGTTTCGTTTAGTGGAAATCCGTCAGGAAAAGAATACATTTATTTTTTGGTATTAGAGTATCTCTCTCAACGCAGAACAATCAAAATTTTTCGCCGCAAATACATCATTGTCATTTTCAATAAAAAAATTAAAAGGTTAAATGAGCGAAAATGTATTTGAAAAAAAAATCTGGGCTAAGGGCGCCTCTCTACCCCTCTAACCCAAGTTACCCAGAGTAAAAAGACTCTTCACTATTCCCAACTAACCAAAACTAACACAAACCAACCACAGCTCTTCCAAACTAATCAATAGAAAACCAACACTCACCCAAACTAACCAAAACCA
>MU185349.1:21543-40238 GCA_016904865.1 Pissodes strobi
CTGCACTTTGGCGGAAGATAAAGAAAAATATACCTTTTTTCACTTTTATATATACTAAGTCCTGTCACTATCACAAAAACCGGTAATGGTTAAAAATTCTTTCTCCTCCAGAATGCACCTCAGTATTTTTAAGATGTATTTGTGAACATTTTGTTATAATTCTATCAAATATTAAATATATTAGATGGAAAGTTTTTGACTGAATTGTGGACACTACCATATCTCATTCCTTCAAAAGAACGACTTGTTTTGTCCAATAAAGGAGTGTGGAAGTTCTCAACAATTGAAGGGCTTATGGTGCAACCAAAAGTATTAAGAAATAATTTTAACTATAGGCATAAATAAATATTTACCAAGTGCCCTTCAATCTGAACATGATTCATAATGAGGTTGCTTTTTATGTGATATTGCTTTTGACTGCTTAACGGTATTTCTCAGTCATGTGCTAGTATAAGATTTAGTATATACTGAGTGCAAATAAATTTTACTTCTCTTTATAGTCAATATATCTAAAAATGTAGAGCAACTTCTTTTAACCAATTAACTAACCAATTAACCTTTAAAATAATGATAGGATCCAGCTAATGTTAAATAAGTACTTACCTATATTTTCAATTTCTGATTTGTCAGTGTCAACCGACATTGCTAGGGCTATATCTCGAACTATAAAGCTTTATTTTTTTCGGATGCTGCAGACATTTATAGGGTATTAGAAACTGTGAGGGAACGAGCCATAGCAAGAGGACAGAAAGTTCAGCCTTACCTATTGGTAGAGGGAGAATCCTTGCAGACTCAAAACAATTTTTATGTGATATTGGATAAAATCAGGTACCAGTTTAAAAGCAGTAAGAAAGCTTTCGACATTCTTTTTAAAATTTTCCACGTTTTATCTGCCACATATCCTGTTCAGTGAATATATATGGATATTAATTCAGAAACTAATATCAATACACCATATGATAAAGTTCCAGTTGGTATTCAAAAATATTTGAATATATTAGATTAGCGATTCTATTGTATCCCGTTCCTTTTTTGTTATATACCGATTTATTTCGGTAGCCTTGTGTTGACATCTTAGGTTTGGTTCGAAACTTTCCAAGAATTTCGATTTTGTTTAAATCGTTTAGTTTTTAAGTTTTGTTCATATCATTTTAGAGGCTTAGTAAGTTACTTTTAAGTTGTGATTCAATTATTTCAAAGACTGAGTTACGTGTTCCCCAAGACTGTTTATATGACCTAATTCCTAATTGCCAGCTTGATTATTTAAGTATCTGTAACCTTATGGTTTTTCACGGTGTCATTTTTACCTGTATTTTGCGTGCGTTTAGAGCTTAGAGCTTAAAATTTCTTCCATTATTTGTAATAAATAATCAGTTATAGTAATATACAGGAGTTATGTATTTCATTATGTAAGTATTATGTGCGAACTCTTTACCAGTAGCCGCTGGCATTAAGAGTTGTAAGTGAATGCGTGCGAAACAATTTGAGTTCTCGCATTTTAATGTTAGATCTCTGCTTTCACGATTCGACCTTTTTTCTGATCTAGTTAGTGAGGGACCTTTTGATGTCGTGGGATCGTCGGAGATATGGTTACGACCAGGTTTTGATAGTCAGGGGTTGCGCATAGACAGTTATAATCTCGTTCGCAAAGATCGAGAGGGACATGGTGGTGAAGTGGCATTTTACATTAAGATTCTCTTAAATTCTCTGTTGTCTCTCACTCCAACGCGGAAGAAATTGAACATGAATATTATGATCCGTATCCCTACTCTTACGATGATATATCACAAGGTGAAACTCGAAATTTTCAAGAATCCCCGATAGAAAACGAAAAGACCTAGTATATAATCCGCCGAATATATCATCTAATATGAATAGGGCTAGTGAACTATCATATATTGTATTTCCGAAAACAAATATAAAAATTCTCATTGACTCCGGATCAACCAAATCATTTATTGATCCAAATTTAGCTAATCAATTCTACTCAAACTGTATTGTAAATGACCCATTTGTCGTGAGTACTTCAAAAATCTGCTCATAAATTCAGTGCACTTATACCTAATATCGAAAAATATCTAAAATATTTAATTTGCCCAATAAAGAAACATTGAAATTTTACTTATTTAAATTCCACGACGTTTTAAATGGCTTAATAGGATTAGATAATCTTAAGTTATTACAAGCCAACGCGGATTTTAATAAGGGATATCTTATTACACCTTATGCAAAAACCAAGTTAAAATTTTTCATAAAACTAAACACGAACTAAATTACATAACAATATGCCCCCGTACCGAATAAGTGATCAAAATAAAAACATCAATAAAAAATTATGAAACAATCATACCTCATCAAAAAATCCATAATTGCCAAAATACCCGAATCACTTTCAATAGCAAAAGACGGTTATGCAATAACAACAATTTTAAACAATACATGTAATCCCCTTATATTAAATTTTTCCGAACCAATTGAAGTAGAGAAATTTGATAGGGAACACATTAATAAAATCGATCTTAATAATTTTGTAGATTTTAATTCATTCAATGGTCAACAAAAGTTAGACATCTCCAAATTACGAATCGATCATTTAATCCTCGAAGAGAAAGAACAAATTTTAAACCTATGTAAAGAATACTCAGATATTTTCTACCAAGAAAATAGTGCTCTTACTTTTACAAGTAAAATTAAACACAGCAATAAAACCACAGATGAAACACCTATTTATATTTAGACATATCGAAAAAGATGTTAGACCAAAAAATAATTCGATCATCAAATTCGCCATGGTCCTCACCTATTTGGGTGGTACCTAAGAAACGATACGCGTCCAGTAAACAAAAATGGAGAGTAGTTGTGGATTACCGTGCTGTCAATGGGCGTTGTGTGATTCGTACCGAAGGCATAATTAGATAATGTGTTTCCTACCGCACACCTTTTATATAATTTATTCAACATTGTGATTCGTACCCGGCATCAGGTAGGTAAAATTTATAACCTTTAGGTTAGGGATAGAAATAATAAATACTTGTTATACTTTTTAAATTTATTTGTCACTTTCATTGAAAATATCATAAGTTGGTACACGAATACAATTAAAAATAACACAAACACAACTATTATCTTATATCTAGTTAATGGAAAAGAAATTTACAATAGGTATAGAAAAACAATTTTAACAAATTAGAATCAGGCGGGAGTGGCATGAAAAGAAATATATTTTAATAAATGTAGTCTACTAATTTCTTTGGTTTTGTATCGGTTAATAGTTTTTTGGATAAATTCTTGTCGTTTTTTAACTTTATTATTGTGAATTTTTGCAGTAGCATTGACACTCTGAATTTTAACTTGCGTACTTATTTGAAATTTACATAGTTTTTCTACAAATACAAAAAAAAATGGATGAGCCTTGTATAATGAGGAATTAAAATGGCTATGAAACGATTCACATGCGTTAGTTTTACGTTGACACTCTGGACCAAATTGTAGGGGGAAAAGCCGATTCCTCGGAAATATAATTGTCTGTTAAATAATCAGCATATCTTAAAAGTCTTTCATCATTTGGCATTATATCAAACAAATCAAGAGCAAAGCTATCTCCTACTTCGCTAGGATCCAGATAAGGTAATGCGAAAGTTGTTCGCATCCATTGACCAACCAAGCTTGATTTGTCTTGATAATCCTTAGTTAAACCTAATTTTTGCACTTTTCTATACCAGGCCTGACTGAGATGAAACCTGCATCCAATTATTTCAGCTTTGGGCTAAACTTCATTCACAACTTTATGGATGCCTTGTTCAAAGGACACGACAATTTCGTTAATATCTAATGTAACGTTATATTTTAAACACTGGTTTTCTATTAATGGAAATAGTTTACAATAACATTGACTTTGCTTACTTGGCAATAAACAAAAGAATAAAGGGATATAGTGACCGTTAAAAAATCCATGTATAGTGAATAACTGACAGAAATATTGTGCGCAATAATGAAACGTGCCATCAAGGTATATTCGATTTGTTGTAGCAGCTATTCGCACAGTACTTTCACATGAAAAAACGATAATGTTTTCATTTACACTGTTAACAAAAAGGAAATTTTCGCCTTTACTAGTTTTGATGTTTAGTTTTTCAGCAGCTTCATGAACTTCATAAATGTTCTTTGGAAGAGACGGAGTAACTCTTCTACGAGCATTGTATATGTAATTCCTTACAAGTGCAACGTCAGTGGTAGTAAATGTAGGCGGTAGGTTTTCTTGAAAAACTTTGCGAATAATTTTAGAAGGTTTCTCAGCAATATCTTCCGTAGCTTTTCTTTTGCATGCTGTACTTACAATTTGTCTTTGAAGGGACACTACATCAGCTTCGTGACAATGTTCTAACTCACACTTATTCAGGAGAACATTTTGGTCGAATGGACCAAGGGTATAAATGGTTGCTTTACATTTACGATCTACGCACACCCAAACATGTTCCTTACTTGTTTTCAGCACTTTTTTTAAATTATACTTATAACTATTAACAACCAACATTGGTTTTCCATGGCTACTTCCAATAAACTTGATATCCATTTTACGCAGAACTTTGCTGGCCAACATCTAACAAGAGACTAAAAGACATGGAAAATGAAATAAAACCCTGCTTTAACATTTAATTAATAATCTGGTACTAATGGGGTAGTCAGGTGGTGCAGGTAGGGTGCAGGAAATTCCAAAAATTGTATACCGGTACGAACCGCAATATAAATAAATTAGTAAAAAATACCATATTGGTTTATTTTAACTGAGCGGTACGAATCGCTATGTGCTCCTGTCAATAATGTTACTATCGACGATAGATACCCATTGCCGAATATTTTGGAATTTCTCGATAAGCTTGGCAAGTGTCAATAGTTTACAACATTAGACTTAGCGTCAGGTTTCCACCAAATATAGATGAACGAGTCTGATATCGAAAAAACAGCATTTAACACGGAGAATGGACATTTCGAATATCTTAGAATGCCATTCGGGCTCAAAAACGCCCCAGCTACCTTTCAGCGCGTTATGGACTACATTTTACGCGGTAATCAAAATGAAAAGTGTCTTGTATATTTAAATGACATCAATCATCATTATATTCTCAACATCTCTACAGGAACACATTAATAGTTTAAAATTAGTATTCCAACGCTTAAGAGACTCAAATTTCAAAATACAATTAGACAACATCGAGTTTTTACGTCACGAAGTAGCTTATCTCGGACATATTGTGACACCGGAAGGCATAAAACCAAATCCCGACAAGATTTCGGCTATTAAACGATACTCGATACCGAAAACAACTAAACAATTAAAAGGCTTTTTAGGATTGTTAGGTTATTATCGAAAATGTATTAATATCTTCGCCAAACTAACAAAACCATTAACTAAATGTTTGAAAAAGGTACCAAAATAGAGCACAATAAAGATTTTGTCGATTGCTTTGAAATATGTAAAAATTTACTTATCAATGAACCAATATTACAATACCCAGATTTTTCTAAAACATTTAATTTGACAACCGATGCAAGCAATGTTGCCCTTGGTACGCAAGGACCAATCGGTCAAGATCTTCCAATTGCTTACGCATCAGGCACGCTCAATGATTCTGAAGTAAATTAATCAACTATTGAAAAAGAATGTTTATGCCTTGTATGGGCTACGAAATATTTTAGGCCCTATCTTTTTGGCAGGAAATTTAATATCATTGCAGATCACAAACCACTCCAGTGGCTTTTCTCATTAAAAGATCCTTCTTCAAAACTTTTACGCTGGAGAATTAAACTTGAAGAATTTGATTACACCATCCTGTATAAGAAGGGCAAACTCAAAACAAACGCGGATGCATCATCGCGCATAGAATTACATATAAAGAAACAAACGAGCCTTTTAAACTTACGGAGTTCATGGAAGAATTTAATAAAAGCCTTGAACCTAATAACGAATGCGACTTTAGAAATATTCCGTCCTCAAGTAAAGACTTAGATCAAATATCCATGATCGCGCAACAAGACGACGAATCACCTGATATTCCAGAGAATGATGATAATGCAACGCAATTTTCTGATGATTTTCCGATTTGTAAAGTTAAGTATTGTAGCATTTAATCTTTCATGAAGGTATTATAAGTAAATGCTACCTGTTTTTTTAGAATTCAAGCAATATAGAATTACGATTGTTTTCATATATTATGCTTTGAATGTATTTAATTAACTATCTGGAAAAATGACACTTAACCCTTAAATGTATTTGTTACATGTTTACTTTTATTTGTATTTATTTAGAACATAAATTATTTCATAAATTAAGCAGACATTAAGTTATTAAGTCACGAAGTATCAGTCTGTCTTTAACTTTCTCTTTACGACATGTTGATAGGAACTATTAACCTTTCCTTATGGTTGGATTTCTTATAGTAATAAAACATACTTTTAATATATTAATTCAAGCCACTGATTCACTACATACCATCTTATTAATTTAATATTGCCTTAATTTCTCAATAAAGATTGTTTTCTTTTAAATCAATTCTCATCTTTAGTCACTATGTTTCATGCAAGTTAATATTTAACTATGACGTCATTCCTGATTGTGGTTACGATGCTGACTAGAGCAAATGAACCCCAGTGACACTAATGTTCATTCTGTATTGCACTGTGCATGAGAAAGCAGCTTTTGCCGCTCGGTGTCAATGAGCTGACAATTGACATCGAAAACGAGGTCAAGCGGTCAAGTTCAAGTAGCCTTTGTCTTCATGGTGGTCGAAGAGTCTGGTTGATCTGATTTTATAGTTTTGAATCGAACCATCATGAGTCCATTAGGCCAAAAGATTTTCAAAATCTTGTGCCATTAGGCCTGAGAAGGGCTTGGCTTATTATATTTTTGTCTAATCCTTGAAGATGCCTTTTAATTTTTATGGTTAATCCATCATCACCTAGTAAGGTAGGTAATCATTGGCTTGTGCTTTATAAAAAACAATCTTAAGTAAAGTGGCTAAAGACTTCATGTTTGTTTCAGGTTTTATTATGGGATGTTAATAATAGAGAATATTAGATAATTTTGATTTGGGAATGGCATAAAGATGCTATGATTTTCAATTGGGATTTACAGTCTATAGGTAAATCTTAAACTTCCATGCTTCATGGATACGGTAGAGTAGAAGATTCAGTTTGGTCCGGAATTTCACATGATTACAGAAGATCACAATAAACCACAAGAACCTCAGAGAGGGACGTAATTATCCAGCTGACGGGAATAACTCAAGGCCAGTTCTTTCCTTTTATTATATAAAAGATCAGTGTCTACCTAGTGTAAAATTTTATACTTTATCAATAACTAATTTATATTAACTTTTTACCTTTAATTGTTCGGCTCACTTGGTAGATATACATATTTAATGCCTTTTACGGATAAACCTATTTAATAACCCTGGAAACAAAGATTCATGAGTCTTTTCCCTCTAGGTATATAATTTACTTTAAATAAAACACCCAAGAAGTAAGTGTTACCAAGATAAGCTCCTTCATAACATTATTTTGTTTAAACTGTAGGAATGGATTATATCTTCATATTTTAATTATGTGTTATTCCAACGAAGAGGCTAGATATTCTTAGAAATAAAGAATACTTGTTTTGTTTATGTTTGAAGTGTTTTCTGCTTGACTGTTTTCCCCATTTCGTTCTTGAAAATACAATTAACATCTATTAAAGACAATCTAGGTTTTGTGATTTACTAGACTAGGAACTTGCAGTATCTCTTCCAAATTACGTGGCGTCCAATTTAAGTGCACAAAGGCCATATGCCAAGAACCCCGGCCTCCGCATTAAGAGCTAACCGTTCGCATTCTTTAGTGGCAAAATAACGCCACAGTATTTACATACCATGGCAAATGAATGTTCCGTATGCAACAAACAATTTTCTAAACATTCCAATTTAGGAAACCACGTAAAAAAATCATCCTGGTAAGTTTACTCAGAAAATTCAATACTTATTAGGCAAAACAAATCTGAAAAATAATTATACCTAGTATTTGCTTTTCTACTTATATATTTCTTTTTCCCATTTAGATCTACTTAATGAAATTGCGCCAAATAAACATTCTAAATGTGCAGCTGTATGCAACAAATGTATGAAAACCTTTTCAAAGTACTCAAATTTGGAAAAACATGTAGTAAAATTTCATCCGGGTAAGTTCATTAAAAAAAAACTTGCCTTTAATTTTTAGAGAATATCCTTTTTTAGATGAAATAGATAAGTTGACAGCGCCGAAGCTGTACCTCTACCCATGTGAAATATGCAAAAAAAAACTTCTAACATAAATAATTACAGAAACCATAAAAAAATACATCTGGGTGAAGAAAATGTTGATAAACGCCTTCGAGCATTGCAATGCAGTTTGTGCAATAATATATGTGTTACAAAATTGTTACTTTATAACCATTTTGAACGAGACCATGACATAAAGGTCTTAACTAAAACATTGCACTTTTCAAATGCAAATGATTTTATATATTGGAAAAGTAATTTAGAAGAAAAAACTCATTCTCAATATGTTAAACAAAGTGGTTCCTATATAACTGAAGCTGTTAAAACTGGTTATGTTTGCCATCGTTCTGGATTTTATGTTGTAAAGGAAAGTGGTAAAAGGCATTTGAAAACTCAAGGTAGTAAAAAAATAAATGGTGTATGTCCATCTGAAATGCATGTTACAGTGCTAAGAAATTATGTCCATGAAGTAAATTTCATAGAGACACATGTAGGACATGACAATGATTTAGGACACCTGAATCTTACTCTTGAGCAACGAATGGAAGTTGTTGGCAAAATAGCTACTAAAGTACCATTTTCATGTATCTTAGATGATATTAGAGACTCGGTAACTAATGATAAGCTAGAGAGAATTCATCTTTTGACAAAAAAGGATCTTCACAACATAACTCAAACATTTAATTTGAATAATGATTCTGTACGGCATAAAGATGATGTCATAAGCATAGAATCCTGAATACATGAAGTAAATAAAAGTGGGACTGTTGTTTATTATAAGCCTCAAGGTAAATCGTGCACCCGACACCCATACTTAAAGGAAGAGGATTTCATGCTAATCATTAGGCATCCAGGACAATTGGAGATTTTTCAGAAATTCTCGGATGACTGCATTTGCATCGATGGGACCCATGGACTAAATTTTTATAATTTTGAGTTAACTACTTTGTTGGTGCTTGATGATATGCGAGAAAGGTTCCCTTGCAGCTTTTTATTTTCCAATCGATCTAATGAAGAGATAATGCACATTTTTTTTCATGGAAATTAGGGAGAAAGTTGGGCGACAAATTAGGTCAAACAATTTTATGTCTGACATGGCACATTTTTATTATACAGCCTGCTTGCAAGAAATGTTACCGCCAAAGGTTAGGTATGTAAGAGTATATTTTAAATATGCAGCCTAAACAAAAACACAAATGGCCACAACATATTTGCTATTGTTCTTAAATTTTTACTGATATTTCAATTTTAGGCTTTTCTGCACGTGGCATATTGACAGGGCCTGGAGGAAAAATTTGGCCAAAATTGTTAACCAGGAGCAGAAGGTTAGTTTTAAATATACCTTCCTGTACAGGGTGTCTTAAATAGCATGTGCCGCTATTGCTATTTCCAAAAAGGTAAGTGCTACGATAGGTCAGTTATATCAGAGAAAAGTTGCCACTTTTTATGCTCATTCAAGATCTTTTTACTGTGTTGCAAAATTCCTATTACTTTCTAAAATATAGGGTGATTTGTGAAAGCGCCTAGATTAATCTCGTTGAATATTTTCAAAACTATTGATTTTCGACACAGTTTAAATCTGAAAGTTTTATAATTTTTTTCCGCTCTACAACATGATATATTCAAATTTAATTTCTGAGGTTTCGTCTTTTGGCCACCATCTTCAACTTTATTTTTATCTTATAGGCGCCAGATTGGATTATATTACAGTTTTGAATAGTTCCTTTAATTACGTTTTCAGTCATGTCTCACAATTGGATCAAACAAGTATTTCGGGTACTTCCAAGGAGAATGATGTGAGTATCTCTTTCTCTCATAGAGCTCTTATGGGAAGTAACCGAAAAACTTGTTTGAAATGCAGGTGTTCAGGGAGAGAAATTATATGGTGCCCACACCCCGTATACTGCTAGGACTATTTCTGCTTATGCTTTATCTTTAATATTTACTTTTTATCCTCTAGCTTAGCGTTCCCACAGTTAGTCAGAGTCAAGCCCGAGTTAGTCAACGACGTTATTATTGTATAAGGCAATTAGCTAAAATATCCACATAAAGTATTATATACCTAGTTTTAGTTTTGGGACAAATAAAATTGTTTTTAAAAAGAGTTTATCGCGTTCTCGATATATAAGTCATAGGTTATTATATTTTTAACGGTCCTCTACACGATAAACCTCATTTGGAACATCACCTCGAAGTTTTTAGCTATGTAATAGCAAGCAAAAACTTGTCGTGTTCAGCAGAACGCAGTCTTTCATTTCAAGTTGGAAATACAAAACGCAGTTTACAGTTACATTTGTGGAAGATCATAACGCAACTTTGCAAATCTACACTTGTATCTAATAGTATATTATTTTATATGGAGGAAAAGTAACTTTTCCTCCAAATAAAATATGCTGTTTTTTCTTCAAATGTCGACAAATTAATGCAAAAACATCTCTTTTTAATAGTAATAATATCTAATTATTATTAAAGATAAATGGGTTCGCAAGGCGGCTTAGACCACGGTCGTAGGTGGCCTTGCTTAGACCGGTGTCGGTGAATATAATGTAACATAAAGCTGTCAGTGGACACTGTCAACAATAATTATTTTTTTGCGTCTCCGATTGCGTTTTAATTCCGTATTGATAAGCAGTTATTGAGTAAGTTCGATTAAATAATAACCAATTTGTTCCTAAATTAGTGATTTTTAGAAATGCAGTCACAAATTGAGTGATAAATACAAATTGTAGTTTAATAAATCTTGAGTTGTTGACGCTTATTTTGTTGTCTGTTTGTATTGTATCTATGTTGCTATGGTAACACTTTTACCTCCGCAGGCGGAAAAGTGAAAAGTAAAGCTCCGGCGGAGGAAAAACGAAACTTCACGGCCGCCTACACAGTCGAGTAATGACGGATTTACTGACGTTTGAAGAAAAAATTGTGTGTGTACGTCAAAACGCAGTATTTTTTTGAATAAGTTGAGGTTATGAAACTAATTTTTTGGGAATAATTCAGTTGTTTACATGCAGTTGTGTAGTTCGGATTCATCTTTTTTGTGCTAATATCGTTTCAGTATCGTACTATTTTTAAAGTAAAAAATGGATGAGAGTAGTTTAGTGTTGGTTAAGGAAGCATCTGTTGGTTCTAGAAAAAGACGACTAGGTATTACTAAAAGAGATAGAGAAAAACGAATAAGGTAAGTCTGAATTTAAGATTAGTTGGAAAGCTGCAAATTTTAATTTTATTCTGTTATTTCGTTTAGATACGCAAATCAGCTACCTAATGCGGAAGATTTTGAAGTGAACTGCAAACACGCAAAAAGTGCGTTTCAGTGCCATGAAATTTCCATAGAAGATGTTAAGTGTATTTGAGAGTTTGTGTACAGAGAACCAGTAAAAAATATTATAGATGAAAAGATTAGTTTTAGTTTTAATCATCCTCTGATGATGCTAACATGGTTAGCGAAACGCGCGTCGAGTGCAAATATTCTGTTTCGGTATTGTGGAAAAAACTCTGTTTTAGTGCATGTTGCCGAAGGTTCCAAACCCCAACGTAGGATAGATGAAAAGATATCTCACATGATTGAGATAAAACAGCCTAAAAAGAAAAAAAAGTAAGGAAGCATTGAAAAAGAAGGGCCAAGCGATAAGACTAATTTATTTTTTTAAAAAAGGAAAATCTACGAAATTATTAGTATGCCAAAAAAACCTTTTTGGCCGCTTTGAAGATTTCGTAACGAAATATTCTGACTATAGGAAACAAAAGGGCAGAAGGGCATATAGTTGAGAAAAGAGGCGGCGATCGAAGGAGCAAAAAATATGAAAAGAAAAGGAATAGTGTTAGAAAGTTCACTGGAAATTTGTATGCAATCAAATCAAATTCAAAGAGAATTTATCTCCCATCACATTTAAAAATTGCAAAGTTATCAAGACTTTATAATGACTCTGTTGTGTAGAATTTAAGAGTGTCTCGTCGATTTTTTTATAATATTTTTGTGCGCGATTTCAATATCGGATTTGGAAATCCCGCAAAAGATGTATGTAGTCTATGTACGCGTTTAAAAAATACAATTAAGTCCACAAAGGATGCAGAATTAAAAGTAAAATCCATCAAGGAACTGAGAGTTCATAAATTGAGGGCTAAGCAGTTTCTGTTTCGACTTACAGCAAGTTCATGCTTTGCCTGAGCTGAATATACAGGAAGCATTTTATTTGCGTCAACTTGCTTTATACAATTTCTGTATAACAGAACCTAGTACAAGAGATCCTCACTTTTACTCATGGACAGAGTGAATTTCTAGACTTGTAAATTGGTTAGATATTCGCAGACGGATGCGGAGGCCAAAATATATATTTTTTTATTATCCACATGTTAATATTTTTAATATCCTGCGGACAGAGTATTTGGTCGGATAGAGAAGATTTGCAAATAGCGTTCTGAAATTACGACAAAGGAAGAATACTGGAATATCTTTAGGGAAGTTGAAACTGTTCAAGTGCTGGGAGAAAATTGGAATTTGTTTGATTGGAAGGATCTTTCTCTATCAAAATTGAAAAAAGTCGATGGCATACAAGAAATTAAGGGAGTCAGTTATAAAAGATCTGGTGACAAGTGTTTAGCAAAATTAGAAGTTTTTTACAGAACGGATTGTGGGAAAGAATATCAAAGCTACTTGAAACGGGGTGCAAATTTGGAGAATGATCAGCCAAAGCACCTGAAACACTGCAACAATATTAAAAGGGTCAAGTCAAAAATAATGAAATCCTGCTGAAACATTACCAGGAAAAATTGGAAGATAATGAAACTTTTGCTTGGTATAAGAACCTACTCAATGAAGGTCTAAGACATACGACAGGGGACGAAGGAACTGCAGAACTGGAATCAGACGATGTAGATACATCATTGTGTGATTGTGCTGATGAAGACATTAGCTTGAAAACTTAAGTTTTTGTATCCTTTTAAAATATATTTATATATTTCATTTTGAGGCCCTTGGTTTAAATAAAAATTAGTTTTTTTAACAAGCTAGGAGCTGTTTTTTAATATTCCGGTTTTTCAAAAACGCAATTTAAATGGAGACAGAAAATCAAAGTGCAGTTTTATAATATCCTGGTTTTTCAAAACACAGTTTTAATGGAACAGAAAATCAAAGTGCAGTTTTTTTTGTCTCTTGTTCTGGTATAACTCTCAGCAACTATACAGGATGGATTTTTGAAGGTAGGCTTAATCATTTTATTGCTTTTAAAATCTGAGATTCCATACTTTGACTAAAGAGTTCTGCAATTGCATTTACAAATTTTTCAATAACTGCGATTTGCAGATCACCTCCTCATTTCTAGATCCATTTTAAGCTGTTTTCTAACCTCAAAATGTTTATTAATTCGTTTAATTTCGGGGGTGCCAACAACTAGGGAAAGAAATCGTCTATAATCCAATAATTGTCTATAATCCATTGGGGCCCATTACTAGATTTTGATAGTTTCTCAGGCATAGTTATTGGCACTACTTAATTTAATAAGTATAATAAAATTATTCCAAAATAGGTATGGTAGGTACCTAGGTAGGTAGGTATGTTTTTAAGTAGGTGAATACAAAGTTTAAAATATGCGAAAAATATAAGAGCTAGGTCTAGGGGTAGATAAATGTACCTATCTAGGCACTACTAGGTATAATAAGTATACTAAAGCAAAAAGAACTTTAAGCTTACTTTTGTAGTTTTAAGAAAGGCAACTTTAAAGTTTTCTAAAACATGACATTACGTATTATACAAAAATTCTAAAATACTATTTGATTACTCGTGCTGTATACTAAATATCGATAAATCTGTTATTTCTCTTCAGCCAATATGCCTAAAGTTAAGAAGAGTAAGCCATACAAGAAAAAATATTCTGAGGATATGCAATTGGCCATTAATGCTTTTAAAAATGGAATGTATGTACAAAAAAGAAGCATCTAAACTGTATGGTATTCCAATAGCTACCATACAGTTTCGCTTATCTAACAAGTTTACGAAAACAACTCATGGCCCTCCACCCATTTTAGTGCCTCCAGAGGAGGAGACTTTGGTAAAATGGATAATTGAATCGCAGAGAAAAGGATTCCCACGCCGCAAAGAAGATATTCAGGTTTAAGTGAAGGCTTTCCTTGATGAAAATTAAAGAAAAACGCCTTTTTCAGATAACTGGCCTGGTAATCATTGGTATGATTCGTTCTTAAGACGCCACCCCGGCTTAGCTGAAAGAACAGCTGAAGCAGTTACACCAAGCAGTGCTTCTATTTCGCCTCAAGACTTAAAAAAATGGTTTGATGGAATCTGGGTTTACTTAAAAAGTAAGGGCTACGAATTGGTTCTAAAAGATCCGTCTAGAGTATTTAAAGGAGACGAGACTTGTTTCCTTCTCGGACCAAAAGAAACCAGTGATAGCACCCAAGGTTTGCAAAAATGTGTACGAAGTAGACAGGGCAGTAGCAAAAGAAAATCTGACGGTGATGTTTACTTTTTTTGGTCTCGGGGATAACAACTTCGCCTATGATTATTTACAAGCGATTACCAGCAGCTATTGGCAATTCAGTTCCTAAGGATTCGGGTATAGGGTTAAGCAGTAACGGATGGATGAAATCAGAAAATTTTTATGAATATATAAGTTAAGTTTTTATCCTTCTCTATTAAAAGTTGGCTGTCAGTTTCCTATCACTTTATTCGTTGATGGCCACAAGTCTCACCTTGCTCTTAAAGTAAGTCAGTTGTGACCAGGATAATCCAGCCTTGTGATGTAGCGGTTTTTAAGCCAGTGAAGACGCTATGGAAAAATGCTGTCTTGCATTGGAGAAAAGAAACCCCAAATGAACTATTAAACAAGGATAAATTTGCTCCAATTTTACAGATTGTTGTAGAGTCTATCAATCCTTTAAGTATCGTTAATGGTTTACATGCTACCCATTTGGCTTTAGTGCAGTTGATGTACGTAAGTGTTTGGGTAAACGTTTTGAAACCAAATGTGTTGAGGTTCCTGTTGACGACGCTAAAGCTTCAAGTAGTCAAAGCTTTGATTTATTTTCAAATGCCAAAATTTAATGTCTACAAAACCAATAAATTTAGTATGCTTTTTAAAATTTGGAAATATTTCAAATAAAATTCGGCGGCTGGGAACAAAACAAGTGAAACTAGTGCCCACCTATTGAACATAGAAGATATACCTGTAATCACTTGTGAGCAATTGGTCTCTGATTTTTTATCGTAAAATGGTAAACAGGCGAATATTTTAAATAATAACGTAACCTTAGAAGAAGTTCCTTTTTATCTTGACAATAAAAACACATCAGTACAAGAAATAGATTGTACTGATTTTAGCAATGTAAATTACACACA
Source organism: Pissodes strobi (assembly GCA_016904865.1). Lineage (NCBI taxonomy): Eukaryota > Metazoa > Arthropoda > Insecta > Coleoptera > Curculionidae > Pissodes > Pissodes strobi. Next base: position 37,180 of record MU185349.1, read on the forward strand.
AAACTCACAAATAGAAGTGATTAAGGTCAACGAGAGTGAAAGTTTCAACACGAGAAGTTTAAACGATGATAACAAGGCTGCATGTATTTCAGTTAGTACAGTTTCTGAAGCTAAGGAAACTAACGATATTATGGACGATTGTATTATTGCTAACATTCCTAAAGAGCTGGGTACTGAAGTAAAGGAAATAAAAGAAGCTGAATATTTTAACTTTAAAAATGGAATGAAAAATAGTAGTTCCGAATCAGAAAATCTCGATACTCAGGGAAAAATATTTCTTTTGACTCGTTATAAGACACAGAAACCGAACAAAGGAAAAGCTAAAGAAAAGGCTGCCAATTTCCAAAAGGATCATTAAAAGTAACTCCTTAAATCTTGCTTTGGGCAATTGAAACAAACCAAATACTAGTGGAGCACTCTGCGAAGGCGGTCTTTACTTAAATATTACAGAAAAAATTCCTGTTAAAAACATAAATGTAATCTCTAACGTAGTGATTCAACCTCGAGATATTTGTAAAAGGAATATATTTTCTGAGTCCCCTACGACTAATATTGAACTATTGGAAAATCGTGTGGTTAGCGGCCTTTGTTGTGCCTACAATATAACGAGTCAAAAACATGGCCTCAGGTGCCTAAAGTGCTATGGTAGACAATACCATTTAGTCTGATTACAAAAGGAAAATGTAAACATTAACAATTTTCTGTGTAAGTCATGTACCTAGGTAGGTACTCCTAGACGTATGGTTAATTAAAATATTTTTAACATCTTTTTCATATGTCAATAACTAGGGTGACAATGATTGGTTGTTCTGTGCCATTTACTGGTAAATTAGCATTTTGAAATAAAATCTGTATTTTTATGGTTAGTTAGTAGGTTTTCAGTTGAATAAACATTATAAAAGCTTAATAAAAACGTTTGTTAAGATCCTATTTGTTTAATTTTAATAAAAACCATCCTAAATATTTTAAATCATAAGTAAAATCGACACATTGCCTTATGGGTGCCAATAATTGGATGGTTTATCCTGCAACCCTATATTTTCGAAAACATGTCAAGGTTGGTGTAACGGACAGCAAATGGCTTATAAGGAACAGTGCTAATGAAGACATCTGTCCTGTCAGGTAAACCAAATCTTTCTAACGTTATAAAAAGTTTTGTTTTAATGAAAATTCTGTTTCTTACAGATTGTACAGAAAATTGATTTCAAAAAGGGGAGGCAATATAAAGACAAACCGTTTTTTTCTCACTAGTACTCTGGATTGGCAAAAACGGCGTATGGTACAAAAACTGTCCGGTTGGTAGGAACGAACTCTCACAGTGGACAAGGTTTTCAGCTAAAAAAATTGGCCTGGACATCACAAAATTTAAATTTACTAATCATTCTCACCGAGCCACTACCGTAACGCAGTTAGCAAAAACCGGAGTAAATGAAAATCAGTTAACAAAAAATTACGGGTCATGGCAATCTAAATTCAATAAAACCTTACTTACAACTGGACAAATACTTTCACGAAGAGTTGATAAATCAAACGAGAGAAAATAGGAATTTGAACGAGGTCAATGTTGTAAATGTAAATAGTTTTTGTGTTTTTCATTGCCACAACTTTAATAACTAGTTTTAATAAACTGAATTTTTAATTTAATATTTATTTATTGTTTAAATTAAAAACAAACATAAGTTTATGTGTACTATTAATGGAAAATCAAATTTCAGTCGTATTTTTTAAGAGGTGTATGGATTTTGTGTGCTTTTTAAGATTGAACTCGAAGACATTTCCAAGTTAACCGATCAACAAAACAAAAATAATTTAGAATATACAGTGTGTCCAAAAAAGTATGCAACATATGGGAAACTTCTTTATTATTGGATTCTCAGAAAATTTTATTCTTCATAAAAGTTGGTGCTTGCCTTAAAACAGTAAACGAGTATTTCAAATTTTACGTACAGCTGTTAGTGCGGACGCAAATGTCATTTTCCCGAAATTGCCTCAAGAGTAAAGTATCTTAATTTATCAAGATACAGCAAAATCTTATAAGGAAAAGTTCTTCCAAATTAAAAAAGTAATCTAAATATGAAATTTGAGTTAAGTACATCAATTTTTAATTTCCCTCTTTTTTCTCGAATTTTTTCTCAAACGTTACGCCATCGGTGAATGCTTTGTTCTTTTGTTATTGGTATACTTGCCAAGCAACTTCAAAATGTATTTAAAGTAGACATTAATTACATAGTTGCATAATGTTTCGGTTTTTACAGAGAGAAAAGCCAGTTTAGGTATCAGTGTGTTGCAAACACATTTAAACAATTTTGGTCCATAATAATTGTCCACAATAATTATTACAAAATACAATTGGAATGACTGACTCAATAATAATTAATTTCATATGTCAGAGCGAAGTAAAATTATTGCTATTTATTTGTTTTTATTCCAAATGCATGGCCTACTCTTCAAGACCGAATATTTTATATGGCTTTTTAGGATACTTGGGCATATTTTACTCATCGGGTGCAAAAGATAAATAAATTATTAGTTGTTTTACATGAAATGGAAAGAGTTGGGTCTATTCATGAGTTTGACAGGAAAAAATTTTGAATCAAAAGTGTTTAAATGTGTTTGCAACACACCGATACCTAAACTAGCTATTATCTCTGGAAAAACTGCAACATTATGCAACTATGTAACTAATTTGGATCTTAAATAAATTTTGAAGTTACTTGATACTAATAACAAAAGAACAAAACATTCTCCAGTGGCGTAACGTTTAAGAAAAAATCGAGAAAAAAAAAGAAAAATTAAAAGTTGATGTACTTAACTCAAATTTCCTGATTAGATTACTTTTTTAATTTGGAAGAACTTTTTCTTATAAGATTTGGCTGTATCTTTATAAACTAAGGTACTTTACTCTTGACGCGAATTCGGAAAAATGACACTTGCGCCCGCACTAAAAGCAGTACGGAACATTTGAAATACTCATTTACTGTTTTAGGGCAAGCACCAACTTTTATCAGGAACAAAATTTTTTGAGAAACCAATAATAAAAAGTTTCCCATATGTTGCAT
>MU185349.1:60238-89363 GCA_016904865.1 Pissodes strobi
AATGCAGAAGGATATGACGTGGACCTCAACTTAATTTTAACGATTTTATGTACCTTATCTTCGCGTGACATTCCACCACCAGCAGCAGCATTTGAATCACGTGGTTGCATTTCGAATATTGTCCTAAACATATTCTCAGAAGTACTTGCCAAGAATCCAATTTCTGCATTAGGATGTAAACCATAAAGGTAGGGGCTCTCCGGGGGTAGCCTGTCATCGATGTAACGGTGATAGCCTATATAATCGGTATTTGGCGGTGCAAAGAAACCTAAAAAAGTTGTAGTGACTAAATTAATTTGAATAATAATAATTTATGTCACGATAAACAAAAATAAAAATTATTTCGCCTTATATCTGGACAGTATTTTCTCATATATTTTGAAATCTCCCTACAGCGTTTATTTAGAGAGCTAGAAAACAATCATTCAATTAAATTGCTAATTTGCCAAAGAAAAAATAAAAATTTTAGATATATTTATTAACCATTAGAAATCAAGGAAATTAATATAAAGTTTCATTCCCAAGAAATAGATTAGAAGAACAATATCTATTGAGTAATAAAAAACGAAAATATTACAGGGGAATTCAATTATAACTATTGAAATAATATATTTTGACGAAGCAGAGTGTCAAAATATCAAATAAGTACATAACATTTTTTTTCCTCTCCCTCTATTGTAAACAACCCATTTTGACACTGTTTTGAAGAACGTAAGTGAGAATTACCCAAAAGGTATCGATTGCCCTTGACGACGGGTTGTAAGTCAACTTACCACCCTTGGGTGGTAATAATTTATGCCACCCTGTATTCATTAAGGTTAAACTACAAACATAGGAGATACTTTTAATTTTTTATTTCATCAACAACGTCTAGCTAACAATGATTTATAACAATGGAGTAATATTAAGTGAAATGAATATTAATACTACAATTATGAACATTATTTACAAAATTTGGATAAATTTTAGTCGTTTTTTCTCAATTCGTATGGAATGATCTGACTCCATAAATTCTCCATCTCTAACCAAGTTTTCTGTTACTCTTGAAGTACTGCAGGAGACTTCTGGCTTCGTTATAATGTACAAAATTTTATTTGCAACTTCCTTTTTATTGGTGACGCTCTCGGCTACATAACTTTTCGCAATAGTTGCAGATTTCCATCCCCCATGTCACTTGAGAGCTAAGACATCAACTCCAGTATTTGCTAATAAAGTGACCGACGTTCTTCTATGGGAGTGTCCAGTATACCGCTTAAAGTCAGAAATTTAGCAATTTTTCTTGGAATTGAAGAAATCGTGTTTTTACCGACAGGCTGATTTAAAAGCACCTTTCATTTTGATATCGCATGAAGAAGCGAGGATTAAAATTCGTTATGTGAGATCTTATATCAATGTAATTTTGAACTATTTTGAAATAACAAACCTTCTCATCGTCACTTTTAGTCACTGTAAAATTATGTGCCATTCCATTTTTTGGAATCAGGAATAGTAACAATTATAACTTCATGCCTTAATTCAACATTGTCCATTTTTATTACACAGAGTTCATTAGAACGGCACGCTCCAGCAATTCCCATTATCATTACAACCTTCATCATTAAATAAATATCATCGGGTTCTTCAAACAGGAACTTATTCACATTTTCCCTGTCAAAAACATTGAATTTTTTAGGTTTATACCCGTAATTTCTTCTTTTTAAAAATGCATGAAGTTTAGGATACGTGGAAATATCTATGTTTCCCTTTATGGAAAGGGTGGACTTCAACATGGAATATTCACATCATAAGCTTGATGGAGACTTTAATACAGCAGATTTTTCGTGAACGTGCGCCAAAAGTACGGTTTTTGAAACTACAGTGGCAGTCTTTGTTTGGCACCATTTCTTGAAGTATTGATACGTTGCTTCATACCTCTTCCTCGATTTTTCTGGCAGCAGCGACAGACAAGCGATATTTGCTGATTCTTCTATATCCATTTGGCTATTATACAAATCAATAATATCAATTTTTCCCAATTTTTAATAATAAACTGTCAGCTTGATGTTATTGATAAAATAAGATTGTTTATGACGCTATAGAAACCGGCCAGAGTTGTCTTCATAATTTCATGCGAAAAGTATCGAATTAAATTAATAAAAAATCCAAGAATAAATTCTGCAGGGAGGAGGAAAAAATCTTATATACTCCACGGGATGTAAGTATATTTATTGTCTCGAACTATATTGTCAGCCCTCGCTATCGATCGGGCACAAAATCGTCCTCGACTAGTAAATGTCACTTACATCCCTTATAGTATAAATAACTCTTTGCATTCGTGTTTTCTTAAACTGCGACTAGAACCAATTATTTGCAGTCTTATTTTACAAAGTAAAAACATTTCCGTATGAGTTTAAGTAGCAGAGAGCAAGAGATTAACTACCATTTTTGTCATGGGAATAAGTGGAAAAGTTCGAAGAAGTGTTTTACATGCTGTATTTTTCTAACCTTGCCAGAAAACATTTTTTCTTTTTTAGCATCTTTTTAATTTTGCATTGTTTCAAGCTTCGGGTTTAAAAGAATGACAGATTCAAAAACCGAAAATAATTCGTCCTTACTCTTCCCAAGACCTCTGAAATACAGATTTCCAATTTTAGCAATGGAGCTCATAATCAAATTTATTCACTTGCTAAAATGCTGCTCATATTTGGGATTTCGAAATCGGCAATAACTGATTTCCCTAAAAACATTTTCCAATAGGTCAGTCACTAAACCAAACAAAACAGTAATTTATTTGTCAAACACGATATATTGCTTTAATTATATTTTATTCATGCAACTTTCATCAGAAAGTTAAGCGGTATAATAATAACAATTAGTGGAAGATTATTCAAGGGAATATAGTTTGCTTTAAATGATCACCATTATTCTCAATGCAGTCATGAAAAGGGATTAGGAAAATAACTCGCTGAAAGGCAGCCACAGGGATAGTTTCGGTTTCTCTTTGTATACTGTGCTCTTTAAATAGCCACAAAGATAAAAGTCTGGAACAATAATATCCGGTGACCTAGGGGGCCAGGGAGTTTCTGTTACGAGATAACAACCGTTGCGGATTTGATTCTTCTCAAATTCTCAGAGCTCAAGCAGTATGGTTTGTAGCGCAATCTTGTTGGAACCAGTAGCACTCTTTTTTATAGTCGTTTAGTTGAGGAAGAAAAAAATCTGTAGCATTGCTGCATATCTTTGAGAAGTAACTCTTACCTTGATTATGATTTCCTTCAAAAAAATACTCCCAATATTTTTGAAGAAAACACTGCACACCATAGGATTGCTTTTGGAGAATGCAATGGCCTTTCGTGATTTTCACACGGATTCGTTTGCACAGTATCGGCAATTTTGCTTATTGACATGACCGATTAAGTGGAAATGTGACCGGTCAGGCATAAAAATGCAGTTTTCAATATCTGGCTTGATATTCCGCACCTCTAAGAATCTTTGGCCAAACTAGATGCGCTCTTGCTTATCACGTTCTCTCAACTTATTAACAATAGACAGATTATAAGGATGATATTTTATTTTATGCAACATTCGTTGAGTGCTAGGCTTGCTCAAGTTTAGGGCATTACACGTTCTTTATTTTGCGGATTGCATGCAAACCGGGACCTACCACTTGAGTTTCCTTTTAAAACGTCCACCATTTCTCGACTTTTTAACTCACGTTGCAATGACATTAGACGAACTTAAAAATGTTGTCGAAAATCAAGTCGAGCTTTAATTATTGTCAAATTTGAGAAAATTTTCGACACAAATACTACGCTGATTTCTGTCTACGGTTGTCATGCTGCTAACCGCCTGTGCCACATCAAATTTTGGGCACCCTTGCGACCCTAACCCATAATTATTGTTAAATTTGAGAAAATTTTAGACACAAATACTGCGCTGCTTTCTGTCTACGATTGTCACGCTGCTAACCGCCTGTGCCCCATCAAATTTTGGGGCACCCTTGCGACCCTAACCCAAACTGGAGCCCCAAGAGGGGGGCCTAGTGCCCATTAGGTACGTACTATCATCAGAGCATGCGCATCCCAATAACCCCCCAATTACTAAATTTACACCGTGTCCAATATGGCCGTCATCATCATGCCAAAAGAGCATAACCGCTCCTGAAGGTAGTTTTAGGGAGTGAATATTTTAAGGGGATAGTTTTTTTAGTGAAAAGCTAGATACTTTTTGGCTTAATGCCCTTTTGACACCCATCAACCACTCTCTCCTTTCCCCGACGACAACAACGTCGACTGAATAAAATCCAAATTAAAACAATAAGTTATTTGTTGCGTCAGCGGCGGCAGCATCAGGATTCGAACCTGAAAGCATTAGAACGAGAGCCGAAGCGTATCCCACTAGAAGGAATTTGATGAAATTTTAGTATGTTGTAAATCTTGGCCTCCTGCTGAAAAGGTATCATGGCCCAAAACGATCCTATGACTGGTGTCTGAGATGTAGTGGCGGGTATGGGTTCCTTGGGAAAGACAAATAAATGAATTTTTATCTTAAGTGGCTGTGATAGATGCCACGCGATAAACTTTCAAAGAAATGTTGTCAGGCGTAAATAAAACTTCAAAATACTTTTTGAACTGTTTGCCAAAAATGGCTTTTAGACAACGACTTATTTGTTATGTTTGCAATGAAGGATTTCCTTACCTATCACAATTACTTAAACATTACTACCAAGATGTTTACGTTATTCACATATTTAAAATAATAATATAAATAACATGTATAGTCAAAGTTCGCTTGGTTAAAACAAACTTGAGGAAAGATCACACCGGGAAACGACAAAACGCCATAGAAAATGAGTTTGAATGACTTGAAATTTAGATCGGATCATTAAGTTGCCGTATTTACCTCTTTTCATGTAGGTAACTGGAAATAGTTATGACAGAGCATTCAACTATCGGTGTCAGCAAGTTGCGGACGTAGCATATGAACTAAACTATTCCAAATAAATCTAGTCCCTAGTATTTACACCATCGTTTGATCCTCATTTCAACTCAGGAGATTTACGTTTCCTTGAGAGTATTAAACCACCATCGCGTTCAATTCAAAAGAAATCGTCGCCAAGCAAAGCCAATTCCTCGAGATATATCAAGCTCTAGAGGAAACCAAACAAAGTCAGTCCCTTGACATGTACCAAGCATCAGAAGAGCGAAGCAAATTCAGTTCCTAGCAAGAGCTTTCCCATACAGCACGTCCAATTTAAATTACGTCTCTACAAGATATACACGTGAGAAACAAAATATGTTATGATGAAACTAATTGTTGATCTAGTACTGACGTACACATATGAGATACACCTATGTTTTTGTTGATAGAATTATGTGATATAATGTTTAATAATTGTATACCGTATGCACTTAAGATTTTAAACATTTTTATATAACGTAAAGAAGGATCATTAGAATGTTGAAATTTGACGTCCGTAAATGATGCCTACAAGGTTTAAGTCATATGTATGTGTGATGCTTTATGCAATATTTGTACCTACTGCATACACCACGTAAAAGTGCGATATACACACATGATGCAAAAAACTATATATACACTCTTTAGTTGTGTCTTGTCGTATCTACATTCCACCATTCAGAAGCACGGCACAGTCCGCGCGCAAGCGTCAGCGTGAGCATACCGGGCATGTGTATCTCATGTGTATCCTCTTTCCTCTATAAAAGTGGGGTAGTACATCCACATCATATAGCAGCCATTTTTGTTTTATCATTTGGGAAGACGCGGAAGTGTGTGTGTCTCTATGCACTTTGAAACGGATTATAAGGTATAGTAAAAATTGATAAATACTTTATTACTCCTAGGTACCATTAATATTGGAGCTACAATGTTTAATAATATTTACAACCCAAACTAACCCTATGCACCTAAGATTCTTAACATATTTATACAAAGTACAGATGGATCATTGGAATGTTATTGAAATTTAACGTCCGTATAGGTCCCTACATGATGCTTACAATGGTTTAATGTAATTTGTTGGACTTCTACCTAACATTTTTATGTACCTATAATAACGTAAAGTTAATTGGGTCGTTAGAATTTTGTAATCTAACGTTCGTACAGGATGCTGACAAAGTTTAAATCATTAGTGTGGTGATTATAGCTTTAAGTAAAATTTTGTGTATACACCACGTAAAAGTAATAGTACAGTGTAATAACATACACTCTGCAGTTGTGTGTTGTCGTTTCTACATTCGAGGGAGATGGAACAATGCCAGCGCAGAGCGTTAGCATGCTGGCCATTTGTATCTCATGTGGTAGCAGGTAGTAGTCATTTTACCATTTGTAAAGTTCTGGGGTGGTATGCACTTTCTTATTATAAAAAACCTAGGCGGTCATGGAAATCGAGTAACGATTCTCGCTACACTGATTTTTGATACAAAAATTTTCAACACCCTTTGATGCATGTCAAATATAAAATCGTAATGGATGCTTACATTTGCGATGCACCGGCACCAGCTCGTTCATATATAGCTCAAAAGCCACACTGGGTATGGATGCTGTAGGAAATGCACAATCAAAGGTCATTGGGTATCACGGCGTATAATGTTCTGCACATTTACTTTTATTAAATTGGAAAGTGAACATCCTTCAGAGTATTTACAGTTACAACCATAACAATTGATCTTTTGTGCTCAGCTTATAGGTACTTTTTTGTATTATTGCAGTGACTTTATGAAAGACTCTTGTCCAATACCCAATTTGCCAAATTTGAGCTCCAAAACAACGTGGCGGTCTGCGAATGGTTACGACAAACGACAAGCAACCAACCGACTGGAGGATTTTTTTTTTGTTTCAAAAAACGAAGAATGGCTGAAAAGAGAGCTGCTGAGCTGCAACAAAGGCTGGCAATGTATAGCATAAGATATATTTGCGTTTTTATTATGTTATTTGAATATTTTCAATACATTTTAATATTCTTGTAAAAGTTCTGTCATTTTCTAGTGTTTTCCTACTTCTGCTTTCTGTTGCACCAATTGATAGCGTTCCGTAGTAGCAACTATATAAAGTGAGCGGCTAAAATATGGAACAAATTCGTTTCAAAGTCAGGTATTGATTTTTTAGGAAAATGCTCCTACACGTCCATTTTAATTTTTTGTTCTGCTTTTTTGCTCTAAAATGAAATTATGCAGGTTGTGTCAAAAATCAGATTTGACATCAAACTTAATTTATTTTTAAATGGAACACTATTGCTTTGGATTTTAGAAAATAGTGTTTTATTTAAAAAAAAAATTGACATCAAATCTACTTTTTTGAAACACCCTGTTTTTTTTCTTTTGGATGCAAAAAAAAACGGAAGAGAAATTATAATTGACGTGATCGAACATTTTTCTAAAAAGTCAATACCTGATTTTTAAATGAATTTGTTCTATATTTTAGCCGCTCTTTGTATATTATGTGGAAAGAAAAAAAGAACAATTTTAAAGGAACTTTTCTTCAGACAGATGCTTTAGGAAAATAAAAGTTTCGCTGCCCGCTCTTTCGTTCTCATAAAACCATAATATTAATTATTTTTTTAAAATACCTGTTTTGAGAACGAATAAAGGTCAGGCGGCAAAACTTTTATTTTCCTGAAGTAGCTCATGAAAAATTGGTTTCTTTGACAGGGCGTATGCATGGGGCGACGGAGCTACATATACACGGAATAGTATATTTACGTCCAAATTGAGAAGGACAAATGCCATGTGTAAACAGAGTTTAAGCATACGTGTGTACCTGAAATGTGTAAACGTAGCACATTTACATCGTAGAATTGTGCAACCCTGTGTTTGCATCTAGATACATCGTCACAATGCGAACACATCGTAATCGTGATTTGGTGTGCTGTATGGGTTATAAGCACTCCTGGATAAAGTCAAACCAATACAATTACAATCGTACGTAACCAGCGCCGTCACAACGTCTATAATACTATTAGTACTCCTGTTAGTAATATGGTGCAACTATTAATATACAGGGTGTTTCATAATTGAATGCTAATCCTTAAGGGTGATAATCTTTGGGTGATATTAAGAAGAAAATGTCATATGAACATAGGTCCTCAACCGCCTTATTTTTGAGATACAGGTTAGTTAAAAATTTAAAAAAAAATCGGTTTGATCCGAATATTTCTAAACCCGCTGGATATATTTCTTTACATTTGGCTAGGCATTAGGTACATATAAACCTACATATTTTTAAGCAAAAGATTTTTTTGAACTCCAATCAGTGGACCTTTAACATGACCTCTAATATTTTTAAGAGAAAAAATTAAACGCCGCTGGTTTTTTCAAAATTAGATTTATTTTCGCAATCTCCTGTTAGTTCTTAATAAGAATGACCTCTTGACTTTTTCTATCCGATTAAAAAAATAAAATGCATTACCTGCACGGTCCATACGGTCGGTTATTGTCAATGATGATACCAGCTATTGAGTGGTGGGGTTATGTATCTAGTAGGCTGGAAACAGATTTATTTGTTTTTAGTCGTAAATAAGTTTGACAGTTTTTCAACTTGATTTCCGGCTTGTCACAACTAAGGCTAAGGCCATGCTTGCGACCTAGTCGCGGCGACACGAACGTCGCGACCAGGTCGCTGTCTTATAAATTCTTTGCACGTGGCCACGCTTGACAGCGTTTTTCTGCTCCATTTCAAATCAAACCATACTGTTAGCAATTATTATTGTCTCCAGGTCTTTACAGTAAAAGCGGAGGAAAAGAAAATATAGTATTCATCCAGATAACGCACAGAGATAATAGACTGAATTTTTCTTAAACGTCACAAATCTGGAAACCTACGTTTATCTAATATATTTGAAATTGGCAATTTTAATTTTCATTCTCTATGGGATCGGAATATGTATATATCATAAGTACACCAAAAAATATGCTCTAAACATGCAAGTCACATGTTAGAATCCTCACATTTTAAGGGTAAATTAACATTTCTGCTACCAATAAGATTGCTTTTCTCACACTAAAAGTAAAGGAAAAAATCAGATGTTCTCCCTAATAATCGTTAAATAAGTCAAATTTTGATAATCCTGTTTAAAGCTCTTTTTCAAAGATTAATTTGATAATTGCTGCAAAACCCGTAAATATCGCCGATATTTGTCACGATATAAAAAATTAATAGATCTTCAGAGCTTTCGCATAAACTTTATAATCCAAAATATAAAAAAAACATAGCTTTAAATGGCACTATCTGCCTAATAAGAGTTTTGACACTTTTGAAAATATAACGCTTAGTTTAATTAACTTTTAGCTAAGTATATTTCTACAAATTATGATTTTAAACAGTGAAATAGGCATTTCCACAATCGAATTTATTTTGTCACATGAAGTACTGAGTACGAAAAATACTTATTTCACCACTAAATTATCACATAGTGGTTGTTCGAATATCGAACGCCGCGTTTTGAGCGCTAACATGGCCATCTACATAAGAAACTGTGGGGAGCGTTTTTGTCGCTGCGTCTCAAAAACGCTCATAAAGGCGTTTTCAAAATAGTCGCTGTCGCGGATCGCAAGCCTGGCCACCTACATAACAATCAATGCAACACATCACAGCGACCTGGTCATGTTAGCGCTCAAAACGCGGCGTTCGATATTCGAACAACCACTATGTGATAATTTAGTGGTGTAATAAGTATTTTTCGTACTCAGTACTTCATGTGACAAAATAAATTCGATTGTGGAAATGCCTATTTCACTGTTTAAAATCATAATTTGTAGAAATATACTTAGCTAAAAGTTAATTAAACTAAGCGTCATATTTTCAAAAGTGTCAAAACTCTTATTAGGCAGATAGTGCCATTTAAAGCTATGTTTTTTTTTTAATATTTTGGATTATAAAGTTTATGCGAAAGCTCTGAAGATCTATTAATTTTTTATATCGTGACAAATAACGGAGATATTTACGGGTTTTGCAGCAATTATCAAATTAATCTTTGAAAAAGAGCTTTAAACAGGATTATCAAAATTTTACTTATTTAACGATTATTAGGGAGAACATCTGATTTTTTCCTTTACTTTTAGTGTGAGAAAAGCAATCTTATTGGTAGCAGAAATGTTAATTTACCCTTAAAATGTGAGGATTCTAACATGTGACTTGCATGTTTAGAGCATATTTTTTGGTGTACTTATGATATACATATTCCGATTCCATAGAGAATGAAAATTAAAAATGCCAATATGCTAACAGTATGGTTTGATTTGAAATGGAGCAGAAAACGCTGTCAAGCGTGGCCACGTGCAAAGAATTTATAAGACAGCAACCTGGTCGCGACGTTCGTGTCGCCGCGACTAGGTCGCAAGCATGGCCGTTGCCTTAAACTGTAATCACTTATTAGTATTCTTAATTAATAAAAAAATGCAAAATTTTACCAATGACGAATTAGCAGACATGCACTGCATGCATGGGCTTGCTGACGGAAATACATGTGAGGCTAGAAGATTGTATCAAGTGCGTTTTCCAAATAGAATACTACCCGATGCTCGTACAATTTCAAGCATCCACAGACGGTTATGCGAAACCGAAAGCTTTAAACCAAATAACCACCTAAAAGGAGCACCACAGACTGCAAGCACTGCGGAAATTGAGGTAGCCGTTTTAAACTCAGTCGAGGATAATCCCGAAGCAAGTACGAGGAAAGTTGCAGCTAATTTGAATATCACCCATATTCTAGATTGGAGAATTCCGCATGATTATCTATTATATCCATATCACATCCAACGAGTTCAAGCTTTGCTTCCTAGGGATTTTCCACTAAGAATACATTTCTGCCAATGGTTTGTTCAAAATCCTTTATGTGACACGCAAATTTTATTTTCGGACGAGGCTGCTTCTATAAAAAATGCCATAAGAAATTTTCATAACAACCATTTTCGGGCAGTTGAAAATCCTCACGCAATAATCGAATCTCACCACCAGGAGCAATTCTCAGTGAATTTATTGGCCGGAATTCTTGGGGATTATTTAATTGGGCATTTTTTCTGCCAGGCAGGTTGAATGGACATAACTTTCGTCAGTTTTTAAGTGTTAATTTGCCGGTCTTGCTAGAAAATATCCCAATTTTAATTCAAAATCAAATGTAGTTTATGCAAGACGGTGCCCCCGCGCGTTTTAGTTACCTCGCATGCGAATATTTGGATCGCACTTTTAATAACCGTTGGCTAGGTCATGGGAACACAATCATGGCCCCCCAGATCCCCAGACCTAAACAGTTTGGATTTTTTTATGGGGACATCTGAAAACGATAGTGTACAGTCAACCAATTCAAAATTAAGAGGAATTGCGAAACCGCATCATTTTGTCCTGTCGGGATATAAGATATAATCCAGGAATTTTTCGAAAAATACGAGAGTCGATGAGGAGAAGGGCTGAAGCATGCATACTTGCAGGTGGTGGACATTTTCAGCAGTTATTTTAATTTAATTCAATTTTATTTTTCGTTCAAAATTCCATTTCGTCGTTACAATACTTTTCTTTGATCATTACATTATTAAAAATTTAGGAATTAGGACCGTGCAGATAAATGTATTTTATTCTTTTAATCGAAAACATGTATTTTTATACGTACTTAATACCTAGCAAAATGTAAAGAAATATCTACAGCGGTGTTAGTTAGAAATATTGGGATAAAACCGATTTTTTTAAAATTTTCAACACCCTGTACATACCTCAAAAATAAGGCGGTTGCGGACCAATGTTCATATGACATTTTTTCCTTAAAACTACCCAAAGATTATCACCCTTAAGGGTTAGCATTCAATTATGAAACACCCTGTATAGGTCCCAACAGAAAGCGCCAAGAATGCTGAAAACTATCAAGGCCAGCAACTTGCCGACGGATCAAGTATTTTAAACTCTGTAGTATTATTAATAATGATTCATATACATTACGCAATTAGTTATAGGTCAAGTTTACTTTTGCATACAGAAATGTGATATATATCTGCACATACACAGCAATTAAGTGTTTTATAAAATTAATATTAAGCCACCATCGTTTGGTGCTCATTTCAATTAAGTCAATTTACGCCATCTTGATCATAGTAGCTGTTGTTCTGATTGAGAATAATCATTACTACCGGACTGTATAAACATTTTTTTCTTCAAACGGCAGTAAATCCGTCATTACTCGACTGTGTAGGCGGCCGTGAAGTTTCGTTTTTCCTCCGCCGGAGCTTTACTTTTCACTTTTCCGCCGGCGGAGGTAAAAGTGTTGTCATATCAACATAGATACAATACAAACAAACATCAAAATAAGCGTCAACAACTCAAGAGTTATTAAACTAAAATTTGTATTTATCACTCAATTTGCGACTTCATTTCTAAAAATCACTAATTTAGGAACAAATTGGTTATTATTTAATCGAACTTACTCAATAACTGCTTATCAATACGTAATTAAAACGCAATCGATGATGCAATTTTAAAAAAATAATTATTGTTGACAGTGTCCACTGACAGTTTTATGTGACATTACTATAGCAACAAACTGAGCCTATTTACCGACACCGCACCGGTCTAAGCCGCCTTAATAATAATTATTATTACTATTAAAAAGAGACGTTTTTGCATTAATTTGTCGACATTTGAAGAAAAAACAGCGTATTTTATTTGGAGGAAAAGTTACTTTTCATGGCTTGCTCTCTATTACCAGCCTCACTCCGTTCGGCTGTTAAACACGAGCGCGCCATGAAAAGTATTACTTTTCCTCCATATAAAATAATATACTATTTTTTGTTGCCTGACACCAATATTTTGCCCACCTTTAACATATAAACATTTTATTCGAAGGACAGCGCACATACGCAATTTATTGTGCTGGCACCACCGTTCGCCTTAAACTCGACTAAACAAAATACTTCATCCTTTACATGGTAATTGCCAGCTGAGAGATGGTGCATTATTATTCTTGGTCAAAATTAATAATTCGACTTTTATTAAGTTGTCGGCCTCTACAGACACTACAAACATCAATTTTGTTGTCATTATTGCGTCATCCTGTCGCTTGTCGCATACGATTCGAAATTCGAATCCTAACCTATCTTTTGTTTTGTGCGATGTACCGTTTCATTAGAACCTAATCGTTTTTTAGCAACTTTATCTCCATTTCCGTACTTTGGCGTAGTTTAAACTCAAAAACCTTATTTATCTAAAAAAACTCATATTTGTGCTAATGGAGAATTCCAAAGTTGTTTATACTGAAGAACAAAAGGAAGGGGAGCCATTTCCCTCATAGTTATGAGAAAACTGGGTCCTCTATTATTCTCTTCAAAAAGACTGGTACGCTTGTATCAATTGAATGCTAGTAGTGCGCCTGATAAAGCTTGGATTAAATATTCGTGCAAAATAAGAGCAAGATGTATTATACTATTTTCACACTCATCATCAACGGTAGACAAATTGTGTGGCCTTTTGATGATGAAGACCAGAAAAATATCAGGGTTCACAAGCCGCCAGCTAAATTTTACGATACTTTTTCGAAAAAAAATCACCAAAGAAGAAATCTAACTTGGATAACCTGATGGATAATCATGAGAATGATAAGCGTAGTAGTTCCAGAGGACATTATTATTTCAAGGAACAAAATCAATGAAATTTTTGGTGTAGCAAATAAAAGAGAGTCATTCAATTTGAGACATTTTTAGACAACTTTAGAACTTCTAACATATTTTATAGAGTATTTTTTTACGATTTATTTCAACAGGCTTTAAACTTAGGATTACTAATAATGGAAGATCCGGTATTAGAAATATAGACCCTCATCTGCTATTTGACGATGACAAAGATTATATCGCTCCATTTATAGAAGAACCTCATAACTCAAAAAATTCCATTTTGTAGATGAATTATAAAAACACTTCATAATGTAACCTATTATTTATGTGAAAGATCGTCACAACTTGTACATCACAATATTACCGACAGATGGCGCAAGTGTCGTTTTACACTTCACCAAATTTACTGATCGGTTTTGCGGAAGAACGACAGTTCTAACTTAATTCGCAAGCGAGCTTGTTCGTCTGGTCCTACTTTTGTGGAAGAAGGTCATAATACAAAAAAGTGTCGATTTATTATAATAAGTGTTAGAGTGATTTCGTGGAAGAACGTCATAAAAACAATTAGGTCATTTAAAAACAAATAATTGTGATATTTGTGGGCTACTTTTTTAGGTAAGATCGTCCTATTAATATATATATGTCTATTTTCCATAAGAATACATGAAATTTTTAATTATTATTTTATGGCTACTGTAAATTAGTTCGAGATATATCGTTTTTCTTTATAAATACAGGTTGGTTTTAAAAAAATGTGTCATATTTCCAATTTAATTTTGTCCAAAAATTAAACCCATTTTCAAGGAAAACGCGATAACGTCAATTTATTTACACAAATCCAGGTTTAACTAAAAGCCTGGAATTTGTAAAATTGACAAATTTAAATAAAACATATTTTTTAAATTTATATACAGGGTGAAAAATATTTTATCGTTGACTGAGAATACGGGAAGATGCCGTGCTACAAAACGCGACTTTTTTTTCAATCGTCTCGCTCTGTTTAATGGTAAAACCGCGCTCCTGGACACTCTTGGGCTCTTTTTTACATAAGCATAATGTATTTGTTGTCTCACTTTTAGTGGCACGTTTTCGCCGGTAATATTGCGCGTCTTCCCAATTTTTAATCAATTTTATTGATCACATTGCCATCTTGGAAACAGAAAGACCTACCAGGTCGATTACATTTATAAAAAATTATTTTTTTGTGTTTATTTAATTTTAGTGTTTTTTAAACACAAGGTGATATGTAAAAAATTACAAATTTTTTTTTATGTAATTTTATCGACGTTGTAGCTCTCACTGTTTCTGAAATAGCAATATTGGACAATTAAATAGCTCCCACCTTGTAAAAATAAATATTATTTTTATTTGTGTTCGTATGTGTATGTATAAAATTTGATTCTAGAAACAAAGATGGGAGATCGTGAGAAGTTATTGGTAAAGTTGGCTTTAGACAAAAATTCAGATGGCGATATCTGGAGAAAAGTTGAACCTGCAGGGAAATGTAGCGAGACTGACAAGTCCATAGCAAGTTGTTGTGATAATAGCGGAAACGACCTTAAAAGTAAGCAATGGCTTACGTGTTACGTGCATCTTACATTAAGTGCCATGTTTTTGTAGCAAAATAATTTTTGATGTAAGCTTATTGACTAATATACATACCTGTGATACCTAACCTTTTTTAAACTCTTGATATTAGGTAATGCAATTATTATTTCAGATACTCTACGAATTTATTAATTGTTTATTCTTGACAACATCAAAAAGTCGTTTTGCAATAAAAACTTTTTTTATGTACATAGTTAGAACTATTTACGTGTTTTTAGGTTCTCTACAGGTTTCTCTGATAAATACGAAACGTAGTTCTCCGAACCGTGAACTCTATCTGGACCCAATACCGAGCTGTTCTCATAACACTGAAGTCTATGATAAAAGTTAGTATTTTTTGTTTTGTAAGTCTGTAGTTATAATGTATAATTGCTTAATTATTTTTTTTAAGCCACGTAAATTCGTCGCCTATTAATACACTAGAAAAAAATGCCAGTAGTGGAAATTCAGAAAGTGACTCTTCATCAACAACTTCAGAAGATGTTACGACTGGGTCCAATTATTGTCCATCCGAATCCAACGCTGAATCATCAACATCATCTGAATCGCAAGTTCCCTTATCATCTCTTGTTGGCGATGAATTACAAGATGAAAATGAAGAAAATGTCCCAGAAATTAATAAAAATAAAAAGCTAAGAAAACGTAAAGCTGATAAATCTACCTGGAAGAAAAATTTGGCAAAAAGGTTAAAAGATGAAGGAAAAACGTACGTATCATCTACAACTAACAAACCAATGAAAGAAAGAACTATGGGACCCCCATACAGAAATACATGCAGGTTGAAATGCTACTCAAATATACTAAATGAAACAAGAGAACGAATTTTTCAAGAATACTGGCGTCTTGGAGATGCTAATAAACAGCGCGACTTTATATCCTCCTGTATTGTTAGCATCAAACCCAAATATCAGTACCATGTCCATGAAAATAAGCGGCGCGATAATAATGGATTTTATTTCAAGTTAAATGAGACTAGATTTCGGGTCTGCAAAACCTTTTTCAAATCCACATTGAATATCACAGACAGACCTATTCGTACAGTTGTAGAAAAGCGCTCGGAAATTGGAATAGTAGAAAATGATCGTAGAGGAAAACATAGAAGCCACCGAAAACTTCATGACAACATTAGGGAAGAAATGAAACGCCACATAAATAGCATTCCTAGGATCGACACAAGAAGTCGGTCTAGTCGTCAATACATAGAAGGTGGTAAATCGCTAGCTGATTTGTACCGCGATTATGTTGAGGAATGTAAGCAAAAGAACATCCCTTATGGAAAATATCTTATTTATAATCAAGTTTTTCACATGGATTTTAACATTTCTTTCTTTACTCCTAAAAAGGACCAATGTTCGTTGTGTGTTTCCTATGATAATGGCTCGGATACTAAAAAAAAAAGAACTACGTGCTGAATACGAAAATCATATCATGGAAAAGGATTTGTCGCGATTAGAAAAAGATAACGACAAAACAAGAATTAGCGACAACTATGTAGTCGCTGTGTTTGATTTACAAGCGGTTCTGCCATGCCCCAAGGGAAATGTGTCTCTTTTCTACTATAAGTCTAAATTAAATGTTTTAAATTTTACCGTCTATGAAATGAATGGAAACACAAATTTAGACGAATGTTTCTGCTATGTCTGGGATGAGACGAATGGCAATCGAGGAGCAAATGAAATAGGATCTTGCTTGCTGAGCTATATAGAACATACATCAAAAGCTAGGTCCGAATGTGACGATCTTGAATTTACTTTTTATTCGGACAACTGCGCTGGCCAGCAAAAAAACAAGTACATAATTTCTATGTATATGTATGCCCTAAAGAAATATCCTAATATTAGATCTATATGCCATAAATTCCTTGTCCTTGTAACAGGACATACGCAAAATGAGGGGGATTGTGATCATTCTGTAATCGAACGGCAAGTAAAGCGCTACTTAAAATCAAGCCCAATTTATTTACCTAACGAGTACATAACTTTAATTCGAACTGCAAAAAAAAGTGGTAAGCCATTTCAAGTAAAGCAACTGTGTTTTAAGGATTTTTTCGATTTAAAAGATTTGAATGGAAGGATTGGAAATTTCGTTGGACACGAAAAATTAGGCGACATCAGAATTCTAAAAGTTGAAAAAAATTAACCACTTAGAGTTTTTTATAAAACGTCGTATTCTCAGGCAAACTTTTCGGAAATGACGACCAAAACAGTTCGAGGCAAGAGTAACGTAATATCACAGACTCTTGAACCTGCATACAAGTCTAAAATAAAAATTAGTGAACGTAAGCGGTCAGATCTTCAAGATTTAGTAAATGATGCAGGTATTCCTTCATGTTATGCAGATTTTTACAATAACCTATAAGTGCAATTTACTATTTGTATCTTTGTTATGACTTTTGTACTTCCCTAATAAAAAAAAAAAAGATTGTTTTTTATTTCATATTTATTTTAGTGTCACAATATGAAAAAAGTTTAAATATTTTTTTTACACAGTCACAATTATAATTATGACGCAAGAGTTTAAAAAAAATGCCTTTTTTTTTGGAGAAGAAAGACACAAGTAGTCATAAATCATAAATTTGTCAATTCAAGTGTAGATCTCATATCGCCTGTTAACCACTATACTTTGAAGTCTTAAATCACAATAAATGCATTTTGATTTGTCTGCAATGTTAAATTGTTACAAAAAAGATAGAAAAACATTAATCTTTAAACCGTTATAATGACAAATGTTGATTTTTGAGTTATGACGTTCTACTATAAATGGAGCGATATGTTAGATCAGGAGTCGGCAACCTACGGCACGCGTGCCATACTTGGCACGCCTGGCAGTTTAAAATGGCACGCATAACTTTGTGAAGTTTGGTGTAAAATATTTTAAAATAAAGCAATAAAATAAAGATTTAATTTTAAGGATACTTATTGTAAATTGAAAATAATCTACGGAACTGTACACAAGTTGGCAACGTAGCTCGACCGAGCTAGGTGATGGTACAGTGACTTTATACAAGACAGTGGCGACAAGCAACACTTTAGCTCCGCCCATCCGCCAATAGGAGGCTAAATTTATGGCGGGTTTGTATTATTAGCATAAGATATTCAGATATTTGCTTTCAAATTAATCATTCTCCAGATATCTACCTATAAAATATGATATTAAATTATCATCAAATTATGTTAATATAGAGGTGCTTACAACTACAAGTTTATTATAAAGTATAACCAGCGACAGTCTTACTTGCAAGCATATCAATATTCTTTCTTTTCCTTGAATACATTTTTAGTCTAAACAAAACAATTTTTTTACAATCATTTCCTTCAGTTTATGACAATTAGGAATATCTAAATCTAAACTGATAATTTTCTCAACAACATTTTTTTACGTCTAAATTTTGACTTATTACAATTGGAATATATTTTTGAAATAGTTTCCATGTTAACAAGAAATAATAAAATACTATTTCAGTACAGAAAAACAAAGTATTTCCTTTAAACAGTTTTTATTTTATATAGAGGTGTTTTTGATGCTACACTACGGAAATAAATATCATGAGTTTTTGATGTTCGTTTAATACTTTGCATTAAAAATTCCGCAATGTTGTATAATGAATTCATGTCACTGTAATTAAGATTAAACCCAGAAAAATTAATGTTTTTGGGTATAGACACTTCGCTATAACTTCCATCACTCTTTAGCACACAAACACAGACACTAGTTTTATGGTTATGAAACTCATTAAATGTTTTTAACGACACTATATTTACAACAAACTAAAATTACACTAATAGTTACGTTTTCATGAGGCAAAATGGGACAATCAACATACGAAAGAACACGTTAACAAGAGGTAAACAAAGAAAATTTTGCCTCGTCTGCCATGAGGAGGCAAAATTAACCCAGCCAATAAAAATCGATACATCGATTGTCGCCACTCTCTTGTATAAAGTCACTGTAGGTGATGGCAGGTCAGGCTAGAACGACGCGACCGCGACGGAACGTTTCTAGAAAGAGAAGACGCAAGCAGGTGATTCCCGGCTTTTCGAACGCCCGGTGAGCGGCATTGTCAAGGCTATACGGGAAACATCTAGGAGGCGGATTTATCGTTATATAAGCATGCATTTAGTTAGAGTTAGTTTAGTTTAGTAGGAGCTATTGTAAAGATAAGTTCCGAAATCAAAGTTTAGTGGTAAAAGTTATTGGACGGACCCAGGATAGTTAATCGTAACATTATTTATCAACCTGTAGCGTACAAGTGCGCAATTAACGTTAGTGTTATGGCGGTTAAAAAGCAGAAATTAGACGTTCGGCCCTTTCAAAGTTCTTGGACAAGTGATTATGGTTTTGTACAGCAAAGAAATCGAGCCATATGTGCATTATGTCGGGAAAGCGTAGTATTCTGGACATCTAGTGTTGACGACATTTTCAAACAAGACATGAATCGGGGTTTTAAAATAATTCTGATAGAACGGAGACAATCCGACGAGCAGTTGCTCAGTATACAAAGCAGGCAACATTATTTACAAAAATTAGTCAAGGGAAATATCAAGCAACCGAATGCAGTTTTAAAATTGCACAATCTTTAGCAGAAAAGGGAAGACCTTTCACTGATGGGAAATTTATGAAGCAAACGCTTCTGAGAAGTGCGGATGTATTGTTTGATGATTTTCCTAATAAACAAGCAATACTGGTCCGGATTAAAGAGATGCCAGTATCAGCGCGGACTATTGAGAGGCGAGTTACTGAAATGGCAGAAAATGTACGGAAACAGCATATCGACGCCATTAAACGGAATATCGTATTTAG
The DNA here is from genome assembly GCA_016904865.1 of Pissodes strobi. Lineage (NCBI taxonomy): Eukaryota > Metazoa > Arthropoda > Insecta > Coleoptera > Curculionidae > Pissodes > Pissodes strobi. The sequence goes on from MU185349.1 coordinate 80,236, forward strand.
TATTTCGTTGGATGAAAGTGTCGACGTTAATGACATTACCCGGTTGGTAATCGTTGCGCGATACTTTGACAATAACCGCGTGTATGAAGAACTAATCGGTCTGCTACCATTCGAAGGAACGACAAGAGAAGATATACTATCAGAATTCGTTAAACATTTTGAGAAACGGGGACTAGACTTAACTAAGATTTTTTGCGTTAACTACAGATGGCGCAGCCGCTATGATCGGGAAACATAAGGGATTTGTATTTCTTCTTACTGCACGCATTGGTCGACCACTTTTGAATTTTCATTGCATTATTCATCAACAAAGTTTATGCGCGAAGATCTCGAGCGGAAGCTTAAAATCCGTGATGGATACTGTTGTAAAAGTTGTCAACTACATTGCTGGTCGTTCTTCATTAGCTCACAGATAATTCAAGTAATTTTACAAGAAATGGAAAGTGCTTATTCAGATATTCCATTACACAGCAATATACACTGGCTTAGCCGCGGTAAAGTGCTTTCTAGATTTGTAGAATGTCTGGGAGAAATTAGGTCATTTTTGTTGCAAAAAATCAAGCTCAAGTCTTTCCTGAACTAGATAATAAAGAATGGATTTGCAAGTTGATGTTCCTAACTGATATTACAAATCATCTCGGCGAACTAAACCTTAAGTTGCAAGGATCGGGTGAAACTGTTCTACATTTGTATGATTCCTAGAAGTCTTTTAAAATGAAAATTGATGTGTATTGATTCGCGATATCACCTCCCATATATATAAATACTTTCCAAATCTAAAAACATACTCACCTAACCTTAATAATTGTGATAATGCTGCATTTAATGAGGAAATGTTAAACTACATCACTTCCCTGAAAGAAGAATTTGCTGAAAGAGGTCATGATTTTGATAAACATGGTCACATGTCATCCTTCTTGATAAAACCAACCTTAATGGATTTTACTAGCATTGCTTTTAATGATTCTCCTTTCGCATGGATCGAATTTCAAGATTTTGCGCTTCAGCATATTGAATTTAGGAACTCCGAGTTATGGAAGACAAAATTTGTGGAACTAAGAAGAGTTTTAGAAGCTGATCCTCAGGATAAATCTAGAATACTAGAAAACAATGCAGTATGACATAACTTGCGACAAGTCATGCTTGTACAGACAGTCAGATACATCATCTCTTACTAAAAAAAAACGCAGTAAAATATATTAACAAAACGTAATGCAGTATCTCTGGCAATAACATTAAAATCATCGACCCATGATCTCGTAGTGCCGCGACACGTAATGGTATGCCAAGCAGAAGTGTAGTAAATTTGTCCGTTATTTTCCTGTTTCGTACATTCCCATTTCGTACAGTACCAAAGTTTTACCTAAAAAGTTCTTATTTCGTACACTCAACCAATTCTCTGTTTCATTGTTTATCGTTTGGTACACTGACCGTCGGTGACATCTCTAAAGGGTAGAATAATGTGTATTCAAGATGTGCCTCACACGTGCACCAAATTCTTCTTACCAGACAATTAAAATTTATTGTTGTTAGACGTCAATATTATAATTTTCTTTGTTGGCATAATAAATAAACCCGAAGATAACGTATTTACTATTTCTCTTTATACAAATACTTCTAGGAAACTACAAAATTATAAGGGCGGTATTTCGATCAGCTTTGTTGAAGAGCATTATTTTGTAATTTCAGTATATCATTATTGTTACCGCTTTCTGAGTGTCAACAATGTTTCTTAAGAAGACGAAAATGGTTTTGCAAGTGATCACAACATAAATAGGAAAACCGCAATTTTGTGTTCCGGACACCGGATGTATAATAATAAATAATACCCGGTAATATATGTTTTCTCCCATAATAATTGCATTTTATTTTTCCTAATTTAGGGGTACCTTAATTACATATTTTTTAATATATTTTGAATTTATATGCTATGCTATATTAAATATAAAATGTACGATCCTACATGAAACATAATAATTGCATGACAAAAATGGATGGATATAAACAAGAAATAATTATTAGCTGCTCTGCCCTTAAAACAAGTAAGTTTGGGTTAGCTAATCAACTAATTAAAAATTCAACATCTTTATTAAATTTATCAAACCACAATTTTAGATATTTAATATTAAAGCTAATGCTTCAGGGCAGCACTGCATTAAATGTAAAAGTAGCAGTTCGCATTATAGAACGTATTTAAAAATGAGTAAAAACGGAACGCACTCTAACCACAAAATGAAATCGGTAATAAAAAGAAATATCAGAGACATCTTGTGGCTAAACTTATAAATGACAAATGAGTCTATCTAAGACATGTGTATTATTTTTAAAGGCGTCAGTAATTATGACGTAACAGTCTAACTGTGCTGAACGGTCTGTACTTTCTGTCATTAGATTTAAGTTTAATGTTCAATAAAAAATGCTAAATTTATGCTAAAACTTTTCATGTGTGCGTAATTTTGCACATAACAAACTAAAATATAATTTTATAGAGGTGAAACATCGTAAATATATGCTTTTAACTTTTATTAACTAACCCACGCGTTTCGATAGTTATATATTGGGAAAAATCTGGAATTTTTTACTTCGGAAATATCAAAAAGATTGTTCTAAAATGAATTTCATGTATTTAATGAATTTGTAGGAATTTCCACAGTCATGTCTACCTTTAACTTCCAAAGATTTTGGATTTCAAGTTTAGCAGTTATTATAATTATAACCAGCAAACTTAGTGTATAGAAATTTTGACAAACCAGAGATAAAACGTGTTATATTAATTTTATATTTGATGTGATCATTATATAGAGCATATTTTGCTCGTTTATCCGGATATTGATTGTCTTGGAAAAATATCTTTATTAGTTTAAAATATATCTAATAGATCTTTATTACTACATTTCTAAGTTCAAATCAATAGCTAGCTAATATTCCGGCGATACCTTTTCGAATTTGCAGCAGCTCTGTTGTCGAATTCGACCCTGTTAAGTCTTTAAGTCTTTTGTAGTGAAATCGTGCAACAGTGCTGCTGCGCATATTTTTGTGCTGGAGCCGTCCGGCGTAAAAGAAGAAGCAGATAACTTGGTTGACGCCTTAAGAAAAAGACAGAAATGTTGTTTGTTCTCATAAATATTACAAATTTTGTACTTAAACCGAAATACAGTTGTTGTTTAAAGTATAAATATTTAATTTAACATACAGTCCACTACTTGAGAGAATATTTTAGTACTATTGAGACGAATTCATCAGTTTTCTTCAATTAAATTCGGCAGATGGCCATTGTACCGTATCTGTTCCCTCCTAGCCCTGTGTTGCCGGAGCAGTGAGCAGAAAGGCCCATGGAGATTAGTTACAGTCCAGAATATTAGTCGACAAGTGATGTAAGTCCGTTCCATTTAATTAGAGCATAGACTTGGTAATTCAGCTGGTTTAGTGTTGTGTTTGGGTTCTTGTGACTATTAGATTCAAATATTTCCGTGTTTATTGCTCTTTTTATATTGTGCGTTAAAGAGTATTTTTATCATGACGGATTTACGCAAATTAAAAATAAAAAGGGGTACTCTTAAAAGTCATTTAACCAGGACAGAGGGTTTTCTCGACTCTCTCGATTTAGAGAATTTGTCTGAATTGGATATAATACAAAATTAGAACTCGACTAGACCGTGCTGCCCTCATAAGAAAAAAACCACATATTCAACAATTTTTCTGAAACTGGAATATTTGATTCTTAGGACTTAGATAAGCTTTATGAAAGTTATTATTTTACATTTCTAAGCAATAATATCGTTAATTGCATATCACGTATTTGCAGCGCCCTGACTAGAACGACTGAACATAAACCACGTACTTATCTATTACTAAGAAATAACCACGCAAAACGGAAGCGTTTGCGTGGTTCTTTTCCTGTAGGCCTGCATGTACGCGGTTGTTGCTAAGCATCAGCCATTTTCGCGCTTTTCCGCGGTTATTCTCTCCATAGAAAAGTGATTTATATATACACGAAATAGAACACTCACTTCTGTTGTATCTGTTAGTGATTTTGCGTGTGCTGCCATAGCGGTGTAGTCATTGAACTAATCTTTGGCGGGCCGTTCAAATGATATTTGGTTTGAAATTTTAATTGTTTTGAAATAGAGCAATGCACCGAAACTTTCTGAATTTGCTATTTTGAGGAACTACCATTCCAAAACTCAGTTTTTGAATAAATTGGTTGTAAAATTTGTCAAAAATTAAGTTTTGGAATAAGAGTTATTGAAAAATAGCAATTTCAAGAAGTTTCGGAATACTGCGCAAATGTTTACTATTTAACAAATATTTGATAACCAGGCATATTGATGATAAATAAAACAATATATCAATGTAGGTAAATAATATGCATATTTATTAGTTATTTATTTATTACTGATTTATTAATGATGTTGATAAAATATGTTTTTCTTTAATGCCTAACTCACAAAATTAAATATTCTGCTATGATATGCTTAACTATGGCCAGTTGCAGCAATATATTTCATAAAAATTCTAATTGGTCTTTTGCACATTTCTCGATAGCGGAATTTGTAGGTAATTATTGGTTTGAGATGCGGATGACTTTCGACAAAGGTGAATTTTCATCTGCTATATCTTTTTCATAACACCAACCTGTAACTTAGAATTTTGGCGCATGTCAAGGATTTAAAAAAAACGTACTTCAATAACTACAGGGCGAGTCGGAAGGAATCGACCAAACCACAGAAATAGGTACACATATAATGTTTTCGGCTCAGGTAAAATGTGAGGAAAGTTGTTTATTTTCCAATGGTCATAGAAAGAGTACTTCTTATATACTTGTTCTCGAGGTAGATGTTCTAATTTCTCATTCCCTATTCGAGAAATCCAGATTGTAAATATCAATAACTGCTAAATATTATTTAAAATGGCTGCCATTATTGAATAGAGTTTATACCTCCATGATTTAAGTAGTAGGCAGTAAAGTGGTTTCAGAAGTAAGTCAAGGATTTTAAAGTGTAAGTAATAAAAAATATGAATAACATTGATAACACAGGAATGTGAATTATTGACCTTACCTACTGGCAAAAATCACATCACGGTAATTTTTTAGATGATTTGTCAGATTAGTTTTTGAATTTTGATTGCGGAAACTCATACTTTTGTGTCAAAAAAATAAAATAGAGTTTCACGTGTGCAAAAGACTAAAATTTCTGACAGTATCAATTCAGTTTTTTTTTCATTTTGGGCATGCCTTGGGTTAGTTTTGTTTGGCTGCGCGCCAGGTTGCGAGCGAAGCGAGCGGAGGGCCATGCGGGAAGTGAAATAGAATGATAATTAATCAGCTGCAAAGGGACAGTGGAGCTCTTTTCCGTAACCTTGTTAGGCCACTGGAATATTGTAATAAGTTCCCGATGTCGGAAATTTACTAAGTTGCCGGCTAGTATAGATTGATCGCGAATTCTACTTGTTAGTATGTATTTATCATGGGCGCCAGAAATTCCTCAATTCTCAAAGAAACTGTCAAGTATTACCAATAGAAGCTTAAACACTTGCAAAAATTACTTGATAGACGTTGAGAACTGCAGAATCTCGTTTCTTGCAGGAAATAAAAGATGATCTTAAAAACAAATTTACAATAATTTTATTTAAATAAATACAACAAAAATGAACAATTTAAATAGTAACTTGAATAAACAAATATCTTTTAGAGTTTGAGAAATCAAATTAATAAGGTAGATTTTAGAGTGAAACAAAAACAATTAAAAAATCAATTAGTTACAACTCAAAGATTTGTAAGTTAAATCAAAGATTCTGGTCTTTACAGCGATATTCAGGTTTGCAAATAGAATACCTAGCTAGATTAGACGTTCAACCCTGGTTGGACACACGTCTCTTCGCCTCGTTCCTTTTCTCCAAATGCCTGTTATTTGTTAGGCCTTTATGGGTAAGGATAACACCAGAGGACTTAAAAAAACGTCTTATACAGCTGATACGTCTAATGCTGCAATGGTACACTCGGTTGATGCTTGACTATCAATCCAAGCTATTCGGCCAATTTTCGTGAGAATATGCAAACAGAAAAACTTGTCTTAGACCAGAATGTTGATGGCTATCAAAAGAAGAAATGAAAAATAATGAACAGTGATTTTAACAATATCAGCAAAAATATTCAAACTCTATCACTTAAGAATTAAATCCATGATCAAAAATACAAGATTCGCAAATGAAGAATTAACCTATGATCATATATACAAGATTCGTCAACGAATTTGATACTCAAATATACTAAAGCAGAAAATGATTAAATATGACTTAAGTACATGACTTTAAATAAGTGCAAAATAAATGAAAAGTCCCCAAAAAGTTTACTTAAGAGAAAAGTTCTAAAAATAAGCAAAATACTAGTCAAAAGTTCATAGAAAATTATGATTACTTCAAAATTGTGAATTAATAATTATGCAAATTCACCCCAAGTCAAATTTATGCATTAAGAAAACTGTACGTGCCAAGATCATAATACAAAGCTGATCGACATTTCGCCAAATGTCAATTGTTCTCAAATCTCTTGTCAAGGTGAGCATTACGAGCCATAAGCAAAATAAACAAAGCAAATTTAGTTAAAAGTTTAGCAAGGAGCTAGATTTAAAAAGTGAATAAATATAAATTCACCGTCGACGGTCGGTAGAGAGAGGAAATAAAAATCCAAGGTGAGTTCTCAAAGAAATTCAATGTTATATTTCATAAATTAGAAATAAGCATTACGAGCCATAAGCAAAATAAACAAAGCAAATTTACTTAAAAGTTTAGCAAGGAGCTAGATTTAAAAAGTGAATAAATATAAATTCACCGTCGACTGTCGGTAGAGAGAAGAAATAAAAATCCAAGGTGAGTTCTCAAAGAAATTCAATGTTATATTTCATAAATTAGAAATAAGAAAAGAGACAACTCACCTTAGACTTTTAGAAAGTAGGAATTCCTAAATCCTCCAGTGGCAGTAAACTGAAGGTCTATTGGTTACCCATCCGTTTCTTCCCAAAATTTGGCACAACCTTAGTTAATTAAATTAACTTTTAAATCTGGCGGATTGGAGCCAGGAATTAGCTACAAACATAAAAGACCAATAGAAATCGGTAATAAAGTGAGATTAGTTAGAAATTATCCTTGCTAACTTCAACTACGCCGTTAAATATTCCTCAAGAACGAAATTCACGATAAATATATCAAACCATATTCAGTAAAGGGACCAATAAGATCATTTATTCAACAATATTTTATAAAAAGTGCCTAGATGGCCAGGATGAACGAAGAATCCAATTTATAAATCTATACATTAGAAATCTAACTAAAAATATTGTTGACTAGATCATAGCCTCGAAAATCCCTCTATTATTTGAAAATTGTCATAAGACAATCCTAAAACAAAGAAATAAATTCGATAACTTAAAAGCGGAATGTACAAAAATCAATTCACATCGGACAAAAATAAAAATGAGCTCTCACCTTGAAATCGAAGACAAAGCTACGTTGGCCGTTCGATTTTAATACCGGTCCAAACCGCGCCGAAAGGAATAGGAGGGAGACTATCAATCAAAATTACGTATTACTATCGCCCTCTATCCAAAGGCTGGTATAATAAAAACATTTTTATAGAAAACGATGTAGAAATAATACGCATACAATTCTAATGGCAGCTCCACCTATGTATAAAAGATCTAACTTCTATTGAAATCTCACCCAATTACCGAATCCAAATCACATGTAGAAATTTGCATAAAAATCACTTTGTAATATAAAAATCCTAAAATATGAAAAACCGTGTAGCTAATATTTCGTTACAATATTTATAAAAGTAACACATATTTTTGACAAAATTCGTTTTTGCAAATTCAACATTTTATATTTATATACACTTTTTACCCAACACAGCACCCCTATTTACTCCACTGTCCCGCAAGACAGTTGATTACTATTAGGTTTCCGCAAGAAAAAACGTCTAAAAATGACGTAAAAACACTCAATTTATGTGATTCTGAGGAAAAAACGGCTAAATCGGTCTAACACGTCATCTAAAAAATTACCAAAATCATTAATCTGTAATCTCGAGTTGATCAAATCTAATGGTTATTTAAGTTAAAGATTAGCCATCGATTAGTTACCTAGGCTAAACTTTCTTTTAGCTGAAATGGGTTATGTAAAAACTGTGTTTTTGTTTGTTTATAAAACGTCTGTCTGAACATAGAAACGCAAATTTTGTTTTTCGGAAATGCGTCATTTCCGTTTTCCAGACTTTAGATTAGCTGAAATCGGATACATAAAAATTAGTTTTTGTTTAATATTCTAGACATTTATTCACAGCCCAGGAATCAAAGATTTTTTTCCGGAAATGCATAATTTTTTTTTTTCATTTTTTTTTTACAATTTGTTTTTTAAATTTTTTATTTTTTAGTTTAGAATAGCTGAAATCGGTTACATAAAAATAAGTTTTACCTTAGTACTTGAGACATTTATTCTAATTGCAAGAACTAAAAACTTTTCTTCGGAAATACGTTATTTTCGTTTTTCAAAAAAATGCTAGTTAAAAAAAAAGAAGTCTTGTACGTTATATTATGTCCCGCAAAATTAAAATGTAATTTACAGCGTTTCTAGTATAAATTAACGAGTCTTACTGAATTTCAGTTTATAAAATGCTAATTTTTCACGAAATGTTAATGAAAATAATTTTTAAGTATGTGTCCCTTAAACAATACATCCCTATTTGCAACATCCAAGATGCCTTTGTTACAAGAGCTCTCCATTTCAGATGACATTGGACAAATTAAGAATTAGTAACCGTGGGTGGCGTAACGTATCTTTAATCATTATATTATTTTTTAGAATTTTCACAATTATTTCAATATTTTATTACAAATGCTCTTACATTTTTAAATTTAACGACAAAAGCACTCGATTTAACTGATTTTTTTTAATAATAGTACCTAGGTATAAAATTCCACTGACATAAAAATCGTACATTTAAAACGACAACATATTCAAATTGCAAAATTAAATAAGCGCGCTGCGCGCGCTTACGGACCCTCGACTGAGACAACCTAACCCAAGCTAACCCAAACTAACCCAAGCTAATCCAAACTAACCCAAGCTAA
>MU185349.1:89373-116045 GCA_016904865.1 Pissodes strobi
ACTAACCCAAGCTAATCCAAACTAACCCAAGCTAACCCAAACTAACCCAAATTACAAAGCTAAACAACTTACCGTAACTCAAACTAACCCAAAATTGCAAAATTAAATAAGCGCCCTTTGCGCGCTTACGATAATCCAATCTGATCCAAATTGCACAATTAGTTTGCTTTAAATTAAACTTATTTAAATTAAATTAAATTTTCTTGAAAAACGGAAATGACGCATTTCCGGAGAAAAGTTATTAGTTTCTGCGAATTTCCGGAGAAAAGTTATTCGTTTCTGCGATTAGAATAAATGTCTCAATTACTAAGGTAAAACTAATTTTTATGTAACCGATTATAGTAGAATAGCTAAAAAAAAAATTTAAAAAAAAAAAAAAAAAAAAGAAACGATGCATTTCCGGAAAAAAAAATTATTCCCGGGCTCTGAATAAATGTCTAGAACATTAAACAAAAACTAATTTTTATGTAACCGATTTCAGCTAATCTAAAGTCTGAAAAACGGAAATGACGCATTTCCGAAAAAAATAATTTGTGTTTCTATGTTCAGACAGACCTTTTATAAACAAACAAAAACACAGTTTTTACATAACCCATTTCAGCTAAAAGAAAGTTGAGCCGTTACCTACTTTGAAAAACAATAATTAAAATTCGAACAACATGGTATCAAAGTATAAAAATGGAATTTTAATATAAAAAATAAGTACCAACAACAAATAATGTTTTAACTCTTATTACGACTCTAAATGTCATTGAAGTTTACATGCATTTCAAAGATAAATGTTTACTCATGCAGACTAAAATGGGGTAATTTTGCTATATGAGGCCTTTAACTTCAAACACAGGTTTTTTGTGAAATTGGGCTACATTTGCTTAGCCTAAACTCTATTGGGATTCTTGTGTCTTTCTTGTCCATTTAAATTTTATAGAGTAGTACAACTAATTTAGCATACAGAAACGGCAATTAATTACAACACAAAAGTGGTCTGTGGTAGGACTGATAGGTACTTACCGATTTATCCAAATCCAAATATGGAAATCTTAACATCGTACAAGTCAGTTACAGAAAGCAACACAACAGGAAAACATATTTCACCAGTGCAAAATTAATTCAAAAAACAAACTCGATGCAATAAATACAATAATAATTTGATATGACTGAGAATATTGACATGACTTTTGTCCTTGTCACTTTTGTGACGGACGTCCAAGACGTCGAAAAACGGTGATGCAGCGCACAGCGGTGTAGTCATGATTTGAAACGAAAAGTGGAGGGGATAAATCCAGTAAAAGTTCTATTTCGTGTATATATAAATCACTTTTCTATGATTCTCTCTGTGACAGCAGTCAGAATCATAGTTTTGTTCATTTGAGTAGTGTTGTATGCGGCGTTATTAAATACGAAACAATGCAGAAAATAAACAAAAATATGCGGAAAAGTGAAATTTCAGTAGTGAAAATACAGAGTAACATTACATTTTTGTCAGTATCGGAATTACCAGTGTTTTCCGAGGACAATCAAGAAATCAGTCGTATTGAGGGGGATTTTTCCTACGTTTTAGAGAAAAGTAAGTGAAAAGAAAGTAATATCTTTAAATATTTGAGTTTCTCATTATAAATTTCAAATCTGCAACAGGTTGTCCCAAAAGTTAATGAGAGAGACTGTGATTTTCTGTAATATTTGAATGTGTGAATCTAATGAAACAAAATATTTCGTTTCGATTCATTTTAACTAAGCGGGATATCGAGATGCGATTGGATTTGTGTGTTTTCTTTTAATAAAAAGTATGTATGCAGAACAAGGTATATTAAAGTTATAGGTACATCATAATGTTCAGCTCTCATTTCTTCTTCTAGAAAAAAAATGGGTACCTACTGGATATATTTTGTATTCTGCCAATCTGCTTCCTCATTAAATCATATTAGAATATCTTACACTTTCACTAATATTCTCCATCTTGCTTTACCTATTTTTATTTTTAGTACGTTGAACTTGGACAAAAAATAAATTTAATAATTATTAGCCACAAAGAAAACGTGTATTTTTCTGTTATATGTATGATGTTTTATTATATTTAAATATTCCTATTTTGGCATCTGTTCAAGAGAATTTTACTAATAAAAATCAATCAAAGAAAGGAGACAACAATGTTGGATTTATAAGGATGACAGAAACTTTCTGTATCATAGCTCAGAACCTATTCAGACAAATGTTATAGCCGTTTCTGCTCATCTACAAAAAATGATTATGCTACCAATTGATATGTATAAAAGGGTCCTTTTTCACTCGGAGAATCAGCGTATACAACGAGAGCTTCGTTCCTCTTGGGTCACAAAAAAATATTGCGGGAAGAAAGCAGGAAGAAATCATGAGCGTTTTTTGACTATTTCTTCTAAATAACAGAGACAGGTCAAATTATAATATGGATCGATAACTGTACTGCCCAAAATAAAAATTTAACTTTCATCTCTGCCCTTCTATTCATTATTAACCCTCCACCGGTGACGTACGGTCTCCCATTCCGACAAAATAGAAAAGTGTGGCTTATCACCGCTGTATAAGAGTGCGCGCGCTGCCCCCACTGATACCTTCCTAGGTTGATATAACCTTCTCTATCACCGAACTCCAGTTGAGTAGTGGACGTTTAAAGAGCAGTGTAACATATTGGTCTGTGGCACCGTACGTCACCGAATTTGAATACGGAAAGGTAGACCGACGTCACCGATAGCGTAAGTATATTTTTTATTGTTAAATTATGTTTTCACTCATAAATCAATTCTCAGGGGATGAAATTGTGCCGTTTTATTCAATAATCCTTTAAATATTGGGAATATATTTATATAAAATCGTTATAATACGGTTTTTATTTTTACAGGATAATGAATTATGAGTCCGATCAAAAGTGGCTGCAGCAGTTGGCACAAGAATGTTTGTCGGAGTCTGAAGAACAACAAGCCGATGACAGAAGTGATGATGAAGAGCAAGACCATATTGAAAGAAGGACGGATGATTCAGAAAGTGAGGAAGAACTTGAAGAGGAACCCTTAGAGCAAAAAGATATTGGAGAAACAGAGCAAGAAGAAGCGTCAGCATTACAGTCGTCTTCAAATTATTTTATGGAAGGACAAGATCAGCTATACTATATCGGTAAAGATAGGGTTACAAAATGGAGAAAGCACTGTTATCCATAATCGTTAAGATCCAGAACAAGAGCAAAAAATATTGTTACTCAGTTACCAGGAGTAGAACAATCTGCCAAAAGTCTAGTGGACCCTGTAGCGATATGAAGAAAATTTTTTGACGCTTCTGTTCTGAATATTATCGTGAAACATACTAATGCATATATAACAAGTTTTGCACAAGAGAGATATTGCAGGGACACTTACACAAAACCAACAGATTCCATCGAAATTGAAGCTTTGATTGGTTTGTTATACTTATGTGCGGTAAAGAAGTGGAACCGACTATGCTGTGAACAAATAGTTGCCACTGATGGAAGTTCAGCAGAACTGTTTCGAGTTACTATGTCCATGCAGCGATTTCTTTTTCTCCTACGACATATCCGATTTGATGATCACAATACTAGACTTGAACGAAAGGCCTGTGACAAGCTGGCTCCCATTCGAGAAATTTTTCAGAAGGTTGTTGGTAACTAAAAAGACCAGTTTTCCCCTTCTCAGATGGTCACAGTAGATGAAATGCTGGTAGGATTCAGAGGAAAATGCCCATTCAGGCAATATATTCCTTCGAAACCCGCCAAGCATGGGGTGAAAATATTTGCACGCGATAAACTGTTTTACACCATAAATATGGAAGTTTACGTAGGTAAACAACCGCAGGATTCTCCGTTTCAAGTGAGCAACTCCCCTGCTGATGTCGTTTGTAGAATGGTTGAGCCAATCAGTGGAACACGTAGAAATGTAACAACAGACAACTGGTTCACGAGCGTGGAGCTTTGCACAAGACTACTAAATGAATACAAATTAACGTGGGGACGATAAGAAAAATAAAAGACAGTTGCCTTTACAGTGTGTGAATGGCCTAAGCCGTCCTGTTCCATCTAGTATCTTTGCATTCAGAGAAAACTGTATCCTTGGTCGTACGTTCCAAAGCCAAAAAAAAACGTTCTGCTCTTATCTTCAATGCATGACGTGGACGAAGTCGATGAAAACTCCGAAAAACCTATGATGATTTTGGATTATAATCATACGAAAATAGGAGTGGACATGGTGGATCAATTATCAGCGAATTATAATGTGGCACGTAATACAAGAAGATGGCCACAAGTTGTATTCTACATATATACTCCGTATTATATAACACCATGACACCTTCTACTGCGCCATTCGCCTTCCAGGGTTGTCACGTCCTCGCCTTTTTGAACGTCGCACGTCGCCTCTCCAAAATTTGCTTGTTACAATATACTTTGCTAAATACGAGCGGAATAAATGCATTTATTATTTATAATTGCAATCAAAAAAATTAAACGGATAGAATCCTGAGGAGGCATTTTCTAACCAATCTTGCAATTGGCTTGACTGAAAGTCACCTAAGAAGAAGACACAATGATCAGCACTTGCCAAGAGGTATCAGAACAAGAATAAAAGAAATGTTAAAACTGCCATTAGAAGAGCCGCAACGAGATGCCATAGAACCACCACGTACAGGACGTTGTTCGGTGTGCACATCCAAACAAAACCGAAAGACTAAATACTTCTGTAGGTTATGTAAAAAGTTTGTCTGGAGCATTCAAATATAATTTGTAGTGTTTGCCTGGAAAATATAGTTTAGCAAGTAATATTTTGTACAGTTTGACAGTTTTGTAAATAGTTTTCAGTAGTAAGGATTTTTCTATATTTTGCGCACATAAAGTTTCTGTTAATTTTTCATTTGACTTATGTTTTATGCATTTATTCAATTTTTTATCAATAAAAGTTATTAAACTGACTATTTCTTTAATTTTTTGATTATTAGACACGTTTATGTGGGAACACTTCATAGGCGGTCTGTTGGACCGACGTCACCGAGAGTGTGACTTTTTTGCACGTCACCCGCGGAGGGTTAATAGTCTTGAAATTGAAACACGTAAAATTCATCTGAAATATTTCGAGCCTGGACATAGTTATATGTCAGCTGACAGTTTCCACCACCAGGTGGAGTTAAGCCTGAAAAAAACAGATAAAACTTATGACTTCAATGATTTACTACAGTTGTGAAAACTTGTAATAAAGGGCGTGTTACAGTTGCATGTGCGGATATTGGGAAATTGCTGATTGTAAAAATTGTTCATCCGTTACAAAAATAAATAAAGTAGATCCCAGGAAGTATCAAGAGATGTATCAGAAATAATATTTACAAAAGGAAAATATACGTTTGAATACAGGACTTTTAAAAAGAAATAAAATTGAAATTCATTGAAATTGATGTACAGGGTCTTTCCTTATATTTAGACAGCGCCTACTGGGCTTATTATAAAAGATAGAAGAAAACTTTCAATACAAAAGTTGTAGGATTTATCCTAAATCGCCAAAAAATGTTAGGTAAAAAAACAAATGAATATCGCAAAGTAAGTAAAAAATACTAACTTTAACGGAACACCCTGTATATTATTCCATATTTGAATTGTGCGAAAAAGTCTAGACATATTTCATGAATAATGTCCTATACCTATCTCTAACGGTTTTTGAAATATTGACAGTTGAAAATCGACCATTTCCCAAGTTTGACAGCTTGTAAAATCTAAACGGCTAAAGATGGAACAAAACGGTATGCACTTACCTATATTGGTTTTTCTTAAGCTATCGTATGACACTAACTTTTTATTTAACCAGAGGCTAAATTTATCCGGGATTTTTTTAACCTCTGGTTAAATCTAAAGTTAGTGTCATACAATCGCTTATGAAAAACCAGTATAGGAAAGTGAAACCGTTTTGTTCTATCTTTAGCCGTTTAGATTTTATAAGCTGTCAAACTTGGTAAATGGTCCATTTTCAACTGTCAATATTTCAAAAACCGTAAGAGAGAGGTATAGCACATTATTCATGAAATATGTCTAGACTTTTTCGCACAATCCAAATATGGAATAATATACAGGGTGTTCCATTAAAAAATTACCAAGTTAGTATTTTTTACTTACTTTGCGATATTCATTTGTTTTTTTACCTAACATTTTATGGCGATTTAGGATAAATCCTACAACTTTTGTATTTAAAGTTTTCTTCTATCTTATATAATAATCCCAGTAGGCGCTGTCTAAATATAAGGAAAGACCCTGTACTTCAAGAAAAATTTAAGAATTCTAACCTTATGCGACCTCTCCTCCGGAAGATATCAAGTGGCATAAATGAGGAGAAGAGGACCTCAATAAGAACAAATTCGGGCCGTCGAGACAGATCACAGTACGCCCGTTCCGTCTTTATTGCCAGCAGCTGATCCTGAGAAGGCCCGGCCACAGCCGACTTCAAGATGAAGATATAAAGTCCTTTCAAGTCTATTGCGCTGTTACGTCATATAATTCCATCTTTCTTTATGCAATGAACGTATGTACTAAATTGGTCCGTCAAATTGGAATCTTTGACATCGATCGGCGTCAATGTCAAAATATCATAACGAAAATTACAGATTTAATTCATTTATTGATTTGTTGGTAGTTGGTTTGTGTTTTACGCTAATAATTGCTAATAGAAATCGTTTTGAGATGCCCCACCGGTTCAGTGAGAAAGAGCAAGCTTTAATTTTAAAATTAGTGCATTATTTCACACGTGAAAAAGATGCTGGTAGGCCACTTTTACCCTGGAAAGCTGTGCAAAATGTAAGTAATATTTTTTATTATTTATTTGATAATACTAAAAAATGATATCTCTAGAAAAAATTTATTTTTGATGTGTAAACATCTTACGCGGCGATATGAGGACAAATCTCGGCAAATGGGACGGAAATGCGCAAACCAATAATTCTAGCCGCTAGGGCGGTATTATATACAATGTTGCCATTTAAAATCGTTTTAAATGGATTTAAATGAATTTAAAAGCATATTTTAAATTGAACGAACCGTCAAAAGTATTATTTTTTAATTATTATATTCGCAGTGTATTTGGATCCATAGCAGAGCTTATTTTTAATGGACGGCTGAATTTAAAATGAATTTTCGCTTCAAAATCCATGACAAATTCGTCCAAAGCCATGGCTATCGCTCCAAAAAAGTCCGAATTTTCTGATTTTTATACAATTTTGCCATTTAAAATCGTTTTTGTCATACGCTCCCAGAAATAGCTATTTTACGGACTCATTTGAGTCAGTAAAATGCTTCTTTTTAGGGCTAGTCCCTAAAAGTCGTCATGGCAACCTTTACGGACTATTCCAAAATTCCTGAATATGTCTAAATGTCAAATTTCGAATGACATGACAAAATTGTCAAATAGTTGCTACGATATCAATTTCTAAGCTTACTTTTTCGAACATTATGATTTTAAAAATTATGGTAAATTTGCAAATTTAAACGTTCTGAGGAATTGTAAAAACGTATAACAAAATTTTGGGAGCGATGACAAAAAATAGTGTTTGTCACACGTACCTAAATGAAGTTTTTCAGGACTCATCTGCTATTCCGAACTCGGCTAACGCCTCGTCTGGAAACAGCAATGATTCGTCCTGAAAAACTTTATTTTAGGTACTTGGAACAAAAATAACTATTTTAAACGGATTTTAGATGATAAAAAGCATATTATTATTTTAAATTAAACGAACGGTCAAAAGTATTATTCAGATGCCCAGATGCTTAAAACAATATTGTCATAGCCCTCTTCTAAAATTTGAAAAAGTTGGTTTTTGACTTTCCCAAATCAAAGGATATCGGCGCACGATTACTAGGTAAATAAGCTGTTGTATGTACGTTGATGTTATTCCTGGTGGCATTATATTTTCGTGTCGAATTTGTGCATTAAATTAATCCACTCCGAAACTGCCATTAAGTATTATTAAAGAATCCTAATATTATAAATGCGAATTTATTTGTTTTTATTCTATGAACAAGCTAAACTGTATGGATAACGTCCATAGCACGTTGAAAATACCACTTCTCGTCCGCTCAATGAAGTCAAGCAACGTCGGGAGTGGTTAGTACTTGGATGGGTGACCGCTTGGGAACACAACGTGCTGTTGTCATTTTTTTACAACCGATGTCGTTATATGATATGTTTACACATCAGTCTCGAGTACTAGCAGACTCGCTCATTTTTTTTTATTATCTGAGATGGTGGTTTCTATAGTTTTTATTATCATTGTAGCGTGTTGCAGATGCTTTGGAAATTTCTTTAAGAACTGTTCAAAAATTAGTCTCTAAGGATATTGAAACAGATAAAGACTATAGAGTGAAAGTTACGGCTGGTCATGCGGCAACACAAAGAGCTCCTCTTTGGGAAGTACACCAGCAGAGCATTAGAACACGGGTTTATGCCATGTATGCAGCAGGTGAGAATTACATTTCTGAATGCATTTTTTATTACTATTCATATTATCATTGTTTGTAATAGGTGAACATATAACATTGACAACGCTCCAAAAACAACTGCTTGATATTGATGATATTCAGATATCAATAGGTTCTTTATGTGCTGGCTTGAAACAGTTGAGATTTAAATGGAGAACATGCACGATTTCTCATAGAAAATATCTGATGGAGCAGCCGTCTATCGTACAAAAAAGACTAATTTTTTTAAGGGAATTCATGAAAAATAAAATTGAGCCTTATTCTTTAAGGCCTGCAGTTTTAGACGAAACATGGATTTTTAGCAGATGCGCATTCAGAAAAAGTTGACAGGATGATTCTTTAAAAATGGTTCGAAAAAAATCTGGTGTAGGAGTTCGATACATAATTTAACACGCTGGCTGTGAAAATGGTTTTATCGAGAATGCTAGTTTTATTTTTAAGTCAGGCAGTAAATCCGGAGATTATCATGATTCATTGAATTCTAGAAACTTTGAAAGGTGATAAAAATTATTTACATACATAGTATTTTGTATTTTTGAGACTTCCGCAGAAATTTACTGAGTCATATTTTTCAGTACCTACATAAAAAAAACTAATTCATTTCTTCTTGTTTTTGAAGGTGATTCAGTGAACAATTATTGCCAAATTTAAGTGAATCTTCATTGATAATAATTATGGATAATGCACCATATCACTGTGGGCTGGTCGAGAAAATACCCAATCAAAGTTGGGCAAAATATTCTCTCATTGAGTGGCTTCAAGAGAAAAACATCAGGTATCCAGAACTTTCAATGAAAGATCAAATATGGGATATAGTAAAGCGATACTTACCCCAAAAAAGATATAGGTGAGGAATTCCAGTCTAAAAATGTATTATGAGATATTTATTTATGTGATCTTTTCAGAATGGACGAGCTAGCCATGAAAAGAGGACATCGTGTTTTGCGCCTCCCACCTTATCACTGCCAGTTTAATGGGATAGAGATGGTCTGGTCAGAATGCAAACGATATTATGATGCCAAAATAGCCGCAATCAATCCTGTCACAGAGAATGCTGTAGTAGGTCTATGGAATGAAGCACTTGCACAAGTAAAATAAATACCTAAATAGCCATATTATTATATTTGTAGATTGTACATAAATAAAAAGGTTTTGTTTTTAGGTGACTCCTGAAAAATGGAAAAACTACATGAGGCACACAACCAACCTAATAAGTGAGAATTGGGAAAAGGAGAAAATAATAGACGCATCCAACATTCTGCCAGTCATTATAGACATAAATGAGGCAAGGCAAGACTCTCCCCACCATATCGAACATCAACACTACCATGGCAGAAGTCAAGTTTCATCACCATGATATTCGCAAAATCCTTAAAGAACTAGATACGCAAAAGGCATCAGGACCGGACCACCGAACAACAAAAGACAGAAGGGTCATAAGTCAATACCTCACCTTGCGCATGATCCAAATTCTACTTGCTAAGAACATGGCGGCCAAAATATAAATGAAACAGCTGATTATTCACACACTCGTTTACTACTGGCAAATTCAAGTAGTGTCTATAGGTTCTACCGTGGAATTTATTCAAAAATATATATTGTGGAAAATATGTATAGAAGCTTAAAATAATTAATAATATTAATTTTCTGTTAATAGTTAGGGGCAATTTTATACCAAATTTCTCTTCTATTTGCATTAGACAAATTTTAAGATTGTTCTCGTTGGTTGACATGCTGACGTGCGAATAATGTTTCAACAGATTCAGTAGTCACTCCATTATAACCCCAGTTTTTACTTCTTTATCAGTTAAAAGTTAGTTTTTTAATTCAGAAGATTGTGAAAGATACACACACTTATTAAATTTTCATCCACGGATTCTGTTTATAATGAGTACCAAGAAAGGAGGAAATTGGTGTGCTGCTAAAAACTATAGGGCCAATTCCAAGCAGCACAAAATTAGTTTTTTTAGATTTCCATCTAATGAAGCGAGGTAAGTAAAGTATTCATCACTTCCCTTCAATGTATTTTCCCTTTAACATTGTCTTAATTGTTCATCAGGTGTCAACTTTGGATAAAAAATAGCCAAAGGTTCGATCTGGAAACTAAGACTGCCAATTATTGTCATAATAATGTTAAATTATGTTCATGGCACTTTGAAGATAAGATGTTTCTGAACAATTTAAAGAATCGTCTACATTCTCATGCTGTCCCCACCATATTTCAATGGTCTAAAGGCAAACCAGTATTACCAGGTAAAAATTTACATGTGCCAACAATTTTTTAGTAACTTGCATGAACTCATATTTGCAAATATTTTTTTGGGATTGTTATTGATAGTGTGATATTTTGCGTATTTGTTGTACTTAAGTATTGAAATCAAAGCGAATACCTAATAGAAAAATTACCACAAAATAGATAGGTATCTCATAATTATTTATTTTTAACTAACAAGTGAATGAAATTCTGTGAAAAAAATCTTAAGGCGATTTGGGTTAGGTTTTGCTTCCAACTTAGAATGTTTTTTATAAATAATGTCACTACAGTTTTTTTGTAGGCTCAGAGTCTGTAGCAACACTTGCTAGTCCAGAACCGAGTCTAGAACTCTCCCGTAGCCCCTCAGTACACCCGACTCCTCCTGATGAACCTGAACCGTCAACATCAAATCAATCCTTAATAGTTTCTTCAAGAATGACTCAAACACCTTCTTCTTTATCCTATTCTTCACCAAGGGAAAGGAAAATGAGAAAGGAGCTATGCAGAGAAAGAAGGGCTGTACATAAACTGACAAAAAAGATGGACAAACAGGTAAAGGTCAGTGAAGCGCCTGATGAAATTACCTTATTTCATCAATTATGTATTTATCGCCGACATTAAGTGCCATTAATAAGTTGCATCTTAAACTCAGTACAATGAAGAAATGCAAATACCCCACGGAATATAAACAATTTGCATTGTTAATGTATTTTCTTGGGCCAAAATCCTACAGGTTTATCAGAAAAACCCTACCATTACCATCTGTCAGAACTTTAAGAAGAATGACTGAAAAGTGGGATTATTTACCAGGGCTTAATGATTTTGTGTTTAAAATCATGGAATATCAAACAAAAAATATGTCTGTAGGAGAAAAAGAGTGTGTGTTATGTTTTGATGAGACATCAATCAAGAGCAATCTTTTTTATAATCTTTCCAGGGATAGAATTATTGGTTTTCATGAAGTAAACGGTGTAAAAAAGTTAACGGGCGCAAAGTCAGTTTTATTGTTAATGGCAAGAGCATTGCATAAGAAATGGAAACAACCGATTGCATACGTGTTTGTCCAAGCAACCTGCCCCGCAGTTTATCTTAGCAAAATGATTTTAAGTTGCATTGAAAAATTATCAGATATGGAAATAAATGTAAGGGCTCTTATTTCGGATATGGGGTCAAATTTTTTGAGTTTAACAAAAATTCTTGACATTACTGAAGAGAAACCTTTTTTTATAGTGAATAATAAAAAAATATACTACTTTTTTGATACGCCTCATCTTCTAAAGGCAATAAGAAACAATTTTTTTAAATTCTTGATGATGTTTGAAAATAAAACTTTTGACAAAATATATTTGGAACAATTTTACCAAAAAGATAAAGTTCATAATTCTCGCAATGCTCCAAAGTTAACCGAAATCCATATTTATCCCTCAAACTTTCAAAAAATGAAGGTGAAGTTGGCTGCACAAGTCTTTAGCCAGTCAGTTGTAGCTGGTATGTCAACTTTTATTGAAATCGGTTGGCTTCCTCCCGAAGCATCAGCAACCGTTGATTTTATTGGCAAAATAGATAAGTTTTTTGATTTACAAAATTTATCAAAAAAAGCCAATGCAAAATTTTTCAATAGAGCATTTATTGAAAGAGAATTTCAAATAAATTTTTTAAATGATATGATACATTTCTTTAAAATTGTCAAATTTATAAGTAAAACAACTGAGGTAGACGTTACAAACAAAATAAGGTTTCCCAAATGTGCCATAATAACTTTAAGATCACTATTATCGTTATGGAAAGATGATAAAAAACCTATATATACTAGGCGTCTAAATCAAGACTGTCTCGAAAACTTCTTCGGTACAATTCGAAACCAAGGTGGGAATTGTATCAATCCAACCCCTATTCAATTCACCAGGGCATTCAAAAAACTATTTTGTATGAAATATTTTGAACAGGCAGAAGGAGCCAATTGCCTGGATGATCTAGATTCTGTTCTGACTCAGGCAACTGAATATATTGAAAAGGACAATTTAAAAGAAAGCCCTTTTAATATTTTATCAATAGGTCAGAATATTCATCAAATTGTATGCGAGACAAGTTACAGGCAGTTGTCATTATCTGAAAAAAATGCCCTAAGATATATTTCAGGATGTTTGCTCAGAAATTGTTTAAAAAAACATAGTTGTGATTTGTGTATTTCTTACTGCAATACTGAAGCAAATTTAACTGCAGAAAATTGGTTAATCCATTTTAAAGCTTATAAAACCAAAGACGAGAAATTACTTGGAAATTTGTACGTTCCTCCAAATGATTTCATCGCGTTTGTTTCAGGAAAGGACTCCGTATTTTTAAAATATTTTCCAACATACGCTCTGGAAACACCGTTTGTTAAAATGCAAGAAATTATTAAAAATTCTATCTCCTTTCACCATCCCTGCAAACATTTTAACAAAGAATTTCTGATAGCATTATTTTTAAGGCTTACAATTTTCCACGCACTTAAAACTTGGAATAGGGAGTTGAATTTAAAAAACAAGGGCGGTACAAAAACTTCCCAAAAATTACTAAATTTAAAAAATTTGTAAGTTTAGCATTTTGGTAAAAAATTACAGGATTAATTTAAGTTTTATTATTACATATAGGTATTAATATTAGATTAAGTAAGTACATTAAGTATTATGTAAAAGTGAAATAAATAGATAATTACAAAATTAATAAAAAAAACTTGTACTTCGTGCCCTTTTTAACCTCCTTAGATAATTACAAGATTTTTTTATATTTGTTGTAAAATCGATGTCCTACCTACTAATAAGTAAATAATTTATCTGAAAGCGTTAATTTCATTTATTCCTTTATGAATTCGGATGCACCCTTCTTTAATGTATGTTGAAGAATTTGGATGGGTACCGATTTTTTGTTTTCCGCCTCGATGACACATTATTTACTTGCTAAGAAGATGGCGCAAGGTCAAATAATTTGAAACCACTTTTTCATTCATAATCGCGCTTTTGACCCTGCTGTCTTTTGTTGTTCGGTGACCGGACGGAATACCTACCATCGTGCTAAAGAACTGCGCCAATCAAACTATCGCCCAATTGCCTTGCTTCCAATAATCTCCAAAGTCATGGAATGTGTAGTCAACCAGCAAGTACCTCGAGAACAACAGAATAATCAGCGATAATCAATACGGCTTTCGCAAAGAGAGGTCGACAGGAGATATATTGGCCTATGTCACTCATATATGGAGTAGGGCAATTGAAAACTACGGAGAGTCTAGAGCGATTGCGTTGGATATTTCAAAGGCATTCGACAGAGTTTGTCATGACGGACTGCTCAACAAACTGCCGTCCTTCGGACTGCCAGCTTCTCTCTGCAGCTGGCTGGCCAGTTTCCTTAAGAACCGATCCCTACACTTTGCAGTCGATGGACACATCTCGGACAAATTCACCATCAATGCGGGCGTGCCTCAGGGCGCAATACTTTCACCAACTCTGTTCCTCATCTATATTAATGACCTGCTGATCGAAACGAATAATTCTGTTTACAGTTTTGCAGATGACAGTACCCTTGTCTTCTACTTTAGATCAGAAAAACCCTTACCAGCGACTGACACTCATCACCGCAGACAGGAGCAGATTACAGCTATTAATCAAGACCTGGAGAAAGTTCAAACTTGGGGTGACCGAAATTTGGTCCAGTTCAATGCAGCAAAGACCCAATCAGCAACGTTTACCAAGAGAGCCAATACAGGGGGTCCTGACATCATTATGGCAGGATCGACCATTCCTTCATCCTCGTCAATCGGACTGCTGGGTGTCTCGGTTAACAGCAATATATCATGGCATGACCATGTTGCTAACATCGTAAAATCAGCCTCCCAGAAGCTTGATGCGCTATTTCGCAACAAAAAACTCTATACGTCGCAGCAGTTGCTCTTGCTGTACAAAGCGCAAATAAGACCGTGCTCACATATCTGGGGTGCCGCACCAAAGCATACCCTAAAGCTGCTGGATTCCATTCAGAAGAAAGCTGTGCGTCTCGTCGGCGACCCTGAGTTGACCCGGAATCTGGATAGTCTGGAACACCGCAGACATGTGGCCGAGATGTCTCTCTTTTACAGATACTTTCACGGCAGATGTTCCCAGGATTTGGCCCGCATCATCTCGCCCCTGGCAACTCCTGTCAGACAGTCACGACAGACGAGCACACCAATTCGTCGTACAATTAGAAGCACCTAGAACATCGCTTTACAAGGACTCCTTTGTCTGGCGCACTGCATCACCGTGGAACTCACTTCCAGATCTGTTTCCCACTAATTACAACCTACAACTATTGAAGAACCGTGTCAATCAACATCTTCGCGCACACACCGCTCGTCGAGCGCCATAGGATATCCCTTTAGTGTGTGTGCCACTGCCATAAAAAAGGTATTTTGGACACCAAAATAATGGGAGTGGGTATAACCAATTCAACGCTTTATACCTGTCTATTTGGTGTCCAACACGTACTAACAACTTTACTGGCATCACTTTTGTTTCATAGCGGAGTGGCGCGTGTTCCTATTCCTAAAGTCCCTATACGGAAAAAATCTGTTGTATATTTAAGAATAACGCAATACTTGAATTCTCAGACTGACATGAAATATATTATTCTTATTGAGAGAGTAATCTAGAATTAATTAAAAAATACACTTCCTGTTAACTTTAAAATAAATAATAGCTGTACCTATTTATTTTAAGAAATATTGTATTTAAATTGATAATAAAGTGTTCTTATATTCAAGAAAAACAATAAACTTAAAAGAAGATGAAACAGTACTTATGCCAAATGGAAATATTCTTGGTTTAAATGTGCAAAATCACATTCAATACTTGTAAGTAGTTTTGAACAGAATTATATTCTTAAAATCAACACTTATAATTAAAGTAACTCTTTTATATTCATTCCAAGAATATTAAAAAAAAAGAAGTATAACTATTCTTCATAAGAAGCTTACGATTTAGCGGGTGCCTGTTGCATCATATTGTTGTAGCATGAAGCATAGCATTTGAGTTAATTTTAAAATGGAAGCTTTGCTAAGCGAATGGGGATTGGAAGATCTCACAAATCAGTTTAAACGTAAATACGATAATTGTATTCATTTATTTGCGTTTCTAGGATGTACACGTAGGTATAAAATAATGTTTGCTTTTTTTAAATTAATATGTAGAGAACTTTGTTAGGTATTTGGAGCCAAATTATGGCGTCCTACTTTTCGTTTGTCAAATAAGTCAGCTACATATTTAAATATTTCTTTGAGTTGCAGCATACATAATTATAGTATAATATATAGCATTTCTAGGAATTATTTAAAGTATAGGCTAATGTATCGACATTATACATATTGCGCATTTTTCAATATTCACAAGTGTCGACGTCGATGCTGTCCCTTGTTTTCTGTTCTAATCGACTCTTGTGGACTCTTCTTCACCGATGAATATTCAAAGGACCCAACATGTATAGCTTATTGTTTAAATCCACCCTAAAAGCGATATACTTGCCTATATATATCCAAAAAAATAGTTTAAATTTAAAACTCTCAGCAGTCTCTAGAACTTTTGTATTAACATGTTTTACACTTTTATATTAACCGAGTTATTGTACTTGACAGCACTGTTAAGTTTACGCATTATGTATAATGTTAAGTTTTGTTCGTTTTGCTGTTCAGATGCATTCATATATGTATGTATAACCATTTCTAGCGTCATTGTGTAGAATTATTGTAATAAATATTTAAATGCCAAATACTGTTTTTTATTATTATATTACACATTATATAAATAAATATGTATTATATTTTAATAAAAATAAACTATATAAAATAAAATTATATACGTTCAAAAATAAATTATATTTTATTCATATATATGTCAAATTTGAATAAAGAACAAGAAAAATATACCAAATATATACACTCAAAATACGAGTTTGCTATTATCAAAACAAGAATTGATAAATCTCAAACGAATTATACCTCAATTATTGATATAAATATTAACCTATTCTTAATTTTAAGTAGTTTTAATATTTAAAACAAGAAAACCATATCTTGATATTCAAGATACAATAGAGTATTTTATATTTGCGAAATGGGAAATATAGCATAGCGTTAATTCAAGATTATTAATCTTAATATTAGTATAGCTTTTTTTCTGTGGAGGACAGCGCTCTACCAGCTCTAAGTATTGCATAACAAAAGGTGAATAAACATACTATTTTAGAAGATCTGCTAGATAAGCTCAACTTAAAATAAAAACTCAACGTGTTTATTTTACTATGTCTTCAGAAATTTATTGCAATAGGTAGGTATTCGAAAAATACTATATCCTAAATTCCAGTTGCAAAGTTCACAAAATAAATCTATTCCGGGATTATCTCAGAGAATAAATATATAGAAATAGAAAATGCAAGGTAATTGAGGCAAAGCAGTTTAAGATCGTTACAAAATGTTGGAAAAAGAAATGTTTTGAAATTTGTACTCCTGAAATACAGGAAAATATTTTTAAAATCTTTAATGCAAAACCGCTTGTCCAAGTCCAAAAGCAAGTTTTGTGTGATCGTATGACGATTACTCAATCTAAATTTTATTGTAAAGCAAGGGGTACAAAGGGTGGAAAATATCATGACAGAGGATTAACGGTAATATATCACATACATATAGACTCAAATAAGTTAAACGTGTGCAAAGAGTTCTTTATGAAGCTGCACGGCGTGACTAGAAACCAAGTTGACCTCCTCGTAAAGAAAGTGAACAAGTCAAAAGATGGGCTGATTGAAGCAGATTCAAGGGGAAAACATACCCCTTTAAATAAGATGGTCAATGAAAGGAAGACAATTCACGAATTTATAGAGAAATATCCTCGGCACGAGAGTCATTATTCTCACAAAGGATAATCCAAAATTTATCTTCCCAGCCATCTAAACATTACCAAAATATATGATGAATATAAAAAAGAACGAAGAAGTCAGGTTGATTCTAAAGTTGCTGGTTACGATATCTTTCGTGACGTTTTTCATCAAACAGGCTGCAAATTCAAACAACCCTATATAGATACTTGCCGCAAGTGTGATGAGTTCAAGATACTGAAGAAAAATGCCCAAACGGAAGGAGAAACAGAAAGAATTTCATTACTTCATGACGAGCATGTTATCGAAGCTGAACAGGAGTATGAAAGCAAAAGAATAGACAAAGAAGTGGCTAAACATTCTCCAACTTTTCGAGTACTGGTATTTGATTTGCAGCAAGTTTTACCGGCCCCTTTTTTGTCCACTAATATTGCCTAATACAAGCGGACTGTCTCAGTGTATAACCTAACCATTAGGGATTGTTGCTTGACAGAAACCTCAGGGTGCTTTATGTGGCATGAGATAATCGCTGGGAGGGGCTCTGATCAAATAGCTTCCTGCGTATTTAAAAAGATCATGGATATGCCAGAGAGTGTACATCATATCACGACCTATTCTGATACCTGCGGGGGTCAAAACAGAAACATTAATATGGCAGCAATGTTTCTCTACACCCTTCAAAAAAAACCATCTATTGAAATAATTCACCAAAAATTTTTATTACCTGGCCATACCCGTTTAGAATGCGACAGCGATCATGCCCGGATAGAAAGAACCAAGAAGCAAATAGGCGACGACTTTAAAATTATGGTGTCACGCGATTGGTTCCAGTTTGTGCGTATGATGCGAGGTAAAAAAAAGTTTGATGTAATAGAGATGACCCAGGACGACTTATTTCCATTTTCCAAATTATTAACCGATGTTTTAGTAAAAAGAACTTCTGGTTCAGAGGGACAAAAGGTTAACTGGCTGAAAATTTAATGACTTAGGTACACAAAGGAATTTGCAACGGACCTTTTTAAGTACACGCTGAACAACAATAAACCATTTAAAATATTAAATCTGAAGCGATCAAAACCAAGAGGACGACCATCAAAAAATCTGGATATTCCCAGCGTTCCTCTTTCTTACACTACACCATTGGGTATCAACCCTCTAAAAAAATAAGATCTAATCTCTATGTTGGATTTAATTGATAAAGACTGTCATAATTTCTACAAAAATTTGGCCATCAGTGGTAAAGCTAAGGAGTATGACGAACTAGATGACCAACTCCAAACTGAAAGCAACCAATAGAGAAATATGCATAATTATACATTGACTTTAACGACTTTTTTAAGTTCAAAATAAACTACTTTAACAAAACTTTAATATTTTGTTTTATTTTTTTTATGGAAAGATTTGCACTGCGTACTTAAACAATATCAAAAATAATATTATTATAAGTTGGCAAAACAATATATGCAACAAAAATCAAACAAAAGTCGAAAATTAGTGAAGCTATTAAGTTTATGAAATCCATGGTATTAATTGAGACTGCCTTCAAAAAATATACATAAAAAGTAAGGTATTTTTCTCTAAACCCGATTTTTCAGGATACAAACTTTAAAAGCTCTCTCCTGAAAAGTAGCAAAATTTGACATATCTGGATTTGCCATTTAACCACAGAAATATAGAAAGGGTACCGACTTACCACCTTTCCAAACCAATACTGCTTGCCTTTACTTACAAACAACTATATATACCAATTTTAAATCTAATTCACTTACTTATACCTACAAATCGGCTATAAGCTAAAATAAACAACACTATCAATAAAATTGAACTGGACGTCTCTGCCGCCATTAGACAAACGTAGACGACAAACGGCCACACGGCTTTACTATTTACCACTTTTTTTACTGATATTACGGATCATCCGCACCAAAAATAGTAACTAACACTTCGTAGAGGTTCTGGCCAATCACTTCACCAAAGGTTTTTGTAAACTACCAACGAAAACCCGGTAAAACTGCTATTTAATTAGGACACAACTAAAACTGCATACTAACTTGCCAGATGTCACTTGACTAACATATCTCCTAGCAGCGTTGCCGGTGTTTGTTCTTCGCGGCTAGGGGTAAAGGTGACTGTGGCCCGGCCCATGTCTTGAGCGCTACGATTCCGTTGACCGACGTGACGCCCGGAAAATCATAACGCGACGTTGTCACTGTTAGCTACTGCTAAGATCCGAGTTCTAGGGTGGGACGGAGAGGTTTATATAGCTCGAGCGTTATGCGATCCAGGGTCGCAAAGTAATTTTGTGTCGGAAAGTTTGGTTGATAAAATTGGGCTTGAAAAACATTGTGTTATTTTTAAAATTATCGGTGTAGGTAAGGCATTGGCAGCTACGTCGAATTTCAGAGTAAATGTTACTATCATGTCAAATGTCAATAATCAATTTAAAGAGACTATTCCTTGTTTGGTCATATCTAAAATTACCCAGAATTGGCCACCTGTTTCTTTTGACATTTCGAAATGGAATATTCCTGAAAATGTAAGTTTAGCTGACGAAGAATTCAATTTGCGAGATAACATCGATATATTGTTGGGTTATGATGTTTTCGTAAGTAATTGCACAAGTGCATCAAAATTACCGATAATTTTGCATGACAGCGTGTTGTCTAAAAACTGCATGAGTTCATTTTCATATTTTGGAGAAAGAGTGGAGGGCTCTTTTTCCAAAATATGAAAATGACCGAATGCAGTTTTTCTAAGACAACACGCTCGAATGCAAAATTATCTGGTTATTTTGATGCACGAGTGTAATTCGGAGGAATATTTCCCGAATAAGAACATGGTTTAGAAAAATACATTTTTATATTTTTTTAATACAAAAACGTATATGTAACTGTAAACAAAGTAACGAGACGCAAAAATACGATTTTTTTTAATCCGAAACGAGGCATTTTTAATAATATATATTTACTTGACTTTGACGTTATTTATAAATTGTCGCTGTCATCGTAATTTTACAATGGAATTACCATAGATACGTACGATGCAATTATCGCTGTGCTCTTTCGGTTTCTACAGTGCAATTATCGCTGTAATTTTCCGAGAACTGCACTCCTCTAATGGGATGTTTTATACATGAGGGAAATATTCTTTAGAATCCTGCTTATGAAGCAAATCTGTGCTGTTGGTATGCCAGTTCTTCAGAAGACTAGATTGGGCTGGATTGTCGGTGAAAATTTGAATGCGTCTTCTGTTATTAATTTGGAGAACAGGGTAATGCCATGTCTTTAATTAGACGAAAAACTAGACAAACATTTGACAAGATTCAGGGAAGTAGAAGAATTTGAAGGGAATGTAAAGGCTATGTCCAAAGCTGAACAATATTGCGAAGATCATTTTGTTAATAATTTTACTCGCGATTTTGAAGGCCGTTTTGTAGTTAAGTTCCCATTCAAGGAAACTATTAGTCAAGTAGGTCTTTCCAGGCATATGACTTACAAAAGATTACTTTTTTTGGAAAAACGTCTACTCAAGGACGAATCGTTAAGAAACGAATATGTCTCGTTCATTAATGAATACAGAGATCTTGGCCATATGACAAAAATTACAGATTTTTCGATGGATTCTGTGGATTCAAATAAATATTTTTATCTGCCACACCATGCAGTTGTCAAGGAGGCCAAAATCCGAGTCGTCTTTGATGCGTCAGCACAGAGTGATGCAGGGGTATCTTTGAATGACGTACAACACGTGGGTCCTACCATTCAGAATGATGTTATCCATTCTTTTAAATGTTCGAATTTTTCCTTTTGTGATCAATGCTGATATCACGAAGATATATTGCGACGCACTTTCTGTGTAATAAAAATATATATTTTTTTAAAGAGTAAATAGTAAATATTAAAAGATGTTCAATGCTCGTGAAGCTATGACGAGTTCCACCGAGATTAGTATTATTGTACACTTACCGAATTCGACTAGTAATTCACTGCAAAAATAATTACCCGCAAGTTGGAACGCAAAGCCTTGTAGCAAGCTGTAAAGTGAGCGCGCAATTTGCCCGCTGCTCAATTAACCGGAGAAAGGTTCATTGGGCGCCACCGAGTTCGTTACGGACCAAACTGGAGATCCCCGCGTTATTCGTGGAACCTGCTGCAAGACCTCTGCTCCGGTAAGAATCGCAAAAAAAAGAATGTCACCACCAAAAGTAGCAGAGCTGAAAAGTTTCGATCACAATTTTGAGCCAAATAAAAACGCCGCAAATACAATACTACCTCTTTATTTCAAAAGATCAAAATAGGCAACGGTAATTGGCAAAAATAGCGATAAATACAAAAAAAAAGTGTATAAGTACCTAAATTGAGGAGGCCAAAATATTAATATATAAATTCAGGTGCGATACCAATGATTGTAGGTGGTTTGAACACAAAAAAAATCTAAAATATCTAATAATATTGAACTTAGCAATAAAAATATAAAATTTATCCGTGGTTGACTAAAACTATATGTAGATTTGTGATAAGTAAAAAAATGAAGATGAAATAGGCACCACTCAAGTGCCTAAGAGCCCCAGCGAGAAATAGGGCAAAGTAAAAAGAAAACTTGGGTTTGGTCTACCGCGCGGGATAGTGATCACGTAAACCGCAGAGATAAAGTGGGCGCAAGGTGCTAATTTCAAAGAGACAGTTATTTCATAACAGATATTTAAGACTAAAAATATTAAACACTTAGTTTTCTCGAAGGTTTCACCGTCAGGTGAACACGGACGGCTTGTTCCGGAACCAAGCTGGGTGGAAACCCCTCCGACGTCCAACACGTCTAGCTGGTCCAATGGACTGTCCGATTACACCAGGTAAGTGGTTTACAAGTTGCGCTAAGCCAAAACTACAGCAGTTCAGCCTGGTGGAAGGACAGCCATATTTGTGCCTGGTGGAAGGACCCTCTTAAAATGAGGGCACACTACGCGCATCTACCTAAAACTAAAGAGAACGAATCGAAATGGCCGATGCGGAAATTTCTACGTTGTTGGTCGACAAAATCCCGCTAAGGTATCTGGGACTAAACCAGATTTTTAAATGAATCCACCGAACAACCGAAAAGCTAGACTAGAAAAGAACCCGTACCTACAAAGCCAAATAAGGCGTCGTCTCGCGCTTCGAAAGGTGAAGTCAGCACACAGGAAATTTCATTTCATTAGATTTCGTACTTCGAACGGAAGCCGGAATAGTACCAGGGGCGTACTAGAAATTCACTTCTAGTTAGCGACCAAAACAGAATGTCACAGTATCGGCAAGTCTTAATTAATGACCCTAGTGAACGTAGATATCAGAGAATTTTATGGAAGAATCCCGGGCATCCAGCCACAGAAACTGAATGTTTTGAGCTCAATACCATCACGTACGGTTGTGCTTCTTCACCGTTTTTGGCAGTTCGAACTTTGAATTAATTTGTGTAGAATTTAATACCGTCAAGCAAGTAAAGCTATAATGAAGTGGTTTTACCTTGATGATTTATTGACCGGTGACTTTTCGCACTCCAAAGTGTTTTATATTTCATTGATTCTTAGTATCGCCGGATTTAAGTTGCGAAAATGGCTTTCGAATCAGCCTGAATTAATGAACCAATTTGAGGTGGGTACAGATAAATTTTCAAGTATGTTACACCTAGGTGAATGCCAATAAAATAAAACATTGGGCATATTTTGGGATGCCACTCAGGATTCAACTCATTATTTTATTAAGACTATTGATACGGTTACAAAAATTACGAAACGAATTATTCTATCCATCACCAGTCAAATCTTCGACCCACTTGGTTTATTAGGTCTAATTGTGGTGGTTGCGAAATTAATTTTGCAGACTCTTTGGCAAGAACGATTAACTTAGGATGAGCCGGTTTCACGAGGTTTAGGAGAAAAGTGATTGAAATTTTGTAATGATTTGCAAATGCTTAATCAGGTAAGCGATTCTCATCACTTTTGGGCGATAATTGCAAAGTATTGCATATTCATACTTTTGCGGACGCATCGGAGGCCTATGGCGCTTGCGTTTACATGGTGTGTTTGACAGATGTTGGTGAATATATTTCCTCCAATCTTATGTTGTCGAAATCTCATGTGGCCCTGATAAGAAGGATAACCTTACCACGTTTAGAACTATGTGCAGCATACATCGCTGTTAAATTGGTAGAAAAGGTCAATCAGTCAATAGACATTCAAGTTGACCAATATTTTTATTGGACAGACTCATCCATAGCATTATGCTGGATTCAAAGTTGCCCAAGTCGTAGGAAAACTTTTGTGGCAAATCGAGTCACACTTATCTAAATCTTGTCTGATTCTGCGAATTGGTATCATATTCAGTCGGAAAATAATCCCGCAGTTGGAAATTCTTTTTCGGAGTCTTTTGTTTCTTCATCGGGTGTGCCTCAGGGTAGTAACCGTGGACCCTTGTTATTTGCTATTTTTATTAACACCCTACCTGGTTGTGTTCGGTTTTCTGAAAGCCTTGTTTTTGCTGATGATTTTAAAATATTTAAACAAATTTGTTGTCATGAAGACTGTGAAAATTTACAGAGTGACTTGCATATCATTAGCAAATGGTTTGTAGAGAATGAAATGTGCCTTAATATTGATAAGTGTCAAATTATAAGTTTTACTCACAACAATAACTTTATTACATATGAATACAAGCTCTCTGATATTGTTATTCCCAGAAAGACTGAATGCCGGGATTTGGGTGTCTATTTTCAATCAAATTTTAAATTTATCCATCACCTAAATATAACTACCAAAAAAGCGTATAAAGCACTAGGTTTTATTATTAGAAATTCCAGAGATTTTAGAATTGATACTATAATTAGATTGTTTAATGCGATAGTTCGTCCACATTTAGAGTATGCAGCTATAATTTGGTCACCTCAAGAAAATGTTCATTCTAACAATATAGAAAAGGTTCAGAAGCGTTTTTTGAGATATCTTTATGTAAAACAGTATAACATTTATCCATACATGGTATCCTATCAAAATATGCTTACCACTTGTAATATTAAATCATTAAGCCAAAGAAGAGATTATCAGTCTGTAATTTTCTTATATAACATAGTTAACAATCTCAAATATAGTGACCTTCATCTGATTAATAAAATAGAGTTTAATGTTCCTAAGGTGATTCTAAGACCTAGAAACTTAAATTTATTTAATGTAAATCTCATCAGTTGTTCGCCTCTTGATATTATGATGAATAAATGCAATAAATTAATCAAACACTGTGATATAGATTTTTTTTAATATAAATATGTTAAGTCTTAAAAAAGTTATACTTAATGTGGAAAGTCGCCTGTTATGAATATAGTATTTTATTTTACTATGTATTGTTTTTTTATTTTTTGTATTTGTCTATATTTTATAGAACTAGGGTTCTAGGTTAAGTTTTTATTCATAGACTAGTTAGTAGGCACTCTTTCATTGTAGCTACATTTATTTTGTGTTTTGATTGGAGTATAAATAAAAAAAATAGATTGTTTACCTAGAGGGCCTTCTGCTGATTATTTACCTAATTCAGAATTATGGTGGGAGGGTCCTGCGTCATTATTTTCCAGTCCGATAGAAGATAAGCGGAGAGTTGTTCAATTGGTTTCCGACATACCTGAACAGAACGTATTAAGTCATTCTGTAGTTATAAAAGAAACTTATGATTTTGATTTCCCCTATTTTCGTCTTTGCTCAGGTGACAACGAGTTATAGCATTATGTTTTGAAGTTTATTATCGTCCCAAATCAAAGACGATTTATGTTGATGCTTTTCAACCGCAAGAATTGAATAATGCTCTTATTTGCCTAACAAGAATATCTCAAATACAGTAGTTTCCAAAGGAATATGCTAATTTACAAGCGGGAGCGTCTATGTCAACTTTCAGTCGTATTCTGTGCTTAAATCCT
Organism: Pissodes strobi; assembly: GCA_016904865.1. Classification (NCBI taxonomy): domain Eukaryota; kingdom Metazoa; phylum Arthropoda; class Insecta; order Coleoptera; family Curculionidae; genus Pissodes; species Pissodes strobi. The sequence goes on from MU185349.1 coordinate 114,927, forward strand.
TATTTGGATTAGGCAAAAGGCAAAATCGTCAGTAAATCAGAAGCATCCTATTATTTTGCATAATAAGTGTCTTGTAACCATTCTGATTATGAGATATGAACATATAAAAGTATTGCGTTGTGAATCTCAGCAGCTTTTGTATTTAATTCGTTAAGTTTTGGCCAATTTGCGGTCGTGGAATTTCTCGATGTTTGAAATTGTGTTGTGTGCTTCAGGGCCAAACCAATTGCACAGGGTTATCAAATGGGAAATTTGCCCGAAAGTCGCAAAAATATCATTCGCAATAATTTACTAAATCAGACATTTCAACTACTTTATTATTTACCTCTTCGATTTCCCAAAAATTTATCGATTTTATTATCGATAGAAATACCTGCCTCTGAAATATTTAGGCAACTTATTTTACAATTACTGGCAATTTTACTTTACTACTTATATTAGTTATCGTCAGTCCTACACCTTTTATTGCATGATTTATTTTAGATTGCCGTAAATTTAATTTATTTCATTATCTTCTAATGGCATTGAAAACTTTACTTATTTCTGTCAATTCAAACCCGGTTCAACTAGACGTAGGATTTGATAGATAATAATCACTACTAGTGGACTGTATAAACAATTTTTTTACTTTTTTTTATTTTCGGCACACACACAGAAAATGAAAATCCTATACCACTCAACAAGCGGTGCGTGTACGGGGATGGTGGTGGACGTTGAACTTGAAGCGCATGCTGTAATTTTCGGGAAAGACGTTACTAGGGAGTCCATTCCAGAGCGAGGTAGTCCTCCAGAAAAAGAAGTCCCGTAACAGCGTCCTAGGTGTCCTAGGTGTTCGCAACGGAATCGTATATTGATGAGCAGCTTGCGTCTGACGGGTGTTCCTGTTTGGCACACCTCTGGGTGGAATCATAAGTGCCATCTCGTTCGAACACCTTCCGTAGTAGTGTTTAAGGCTATCAAGTCCAATATATTGAGAATGTCGACCTCCACACATAGGAACAGTATTCCAGAGATGCTCTTATAGAGCAGCAAGAGATCATGCGCTTTTTTACTCTATAGAGTTCTCATAGCTTTGTAACAGTTCGATTTTGCCAATTTTAAAATTTCATTTATATGCCG
>MU185350.1:0-37025 GCA_016904865.1 Pissodes strobi
ATAGAGGCCTTTGAACGGTGCCAAGCAATATAAAGATGAATTTTCTTTGCCCTGCAACTACCGTAACCCAGGCGAGATAGGCCTGAAACATGAATTTGTGACGTCACAAGCTTAGGTAACATCAATAACATGTCTATTCCTCAAAAGGCTTAATGAATTTTCACTTTACACGGTAAATATAATGCACATGTCTTTAAGATGAGTTATACTGTGAATTGGACAAACAGGATAAAACAATTAGAAACGCCGCATGTGAGATAATTGCTTACGTTATTGATATCTGTGATAGAGAAGCAGTAAATAAATGTTTTCAGATTCCCATTCAACATCGAACATAACTGGCTACTTTAAATCCCGGTGTTTCTGGAAGTACTATTAAAAAAGCTGATCACTATTTAATTTAGGTAATTATTGTAGCGCCTCAACGGCAGACTAGTATAACTCGATTTCACTCAGGGTGCCTGCTGAACAGATTTAACCTGGACTTTGTTACTTTAGGAGCAGCACCTAGGGAGATCCGCATCCATCTAAGCATATAGTCACCGTGGCAAAGTATCGGTTTGGGGACTTAATCCGGAGATGACTTTTCCAAAGTTGGAAGACTAAAGTTCGGGGCATAGAACATTCAGAGGGGACCGCTCCCATGTACGCCTATAGTCACTGAATGAACCGTGTAAGCCAAAATCTGCCAGACTGATGGTGCGATCGAGAATTCATATCATAAAAATTGCTGCAAGTTAAGGCTCCTTATCGCTTGTGTTGTTTATAAGTTTGTCTTGCATGTTTACAAAACATATCTCATTCAAGTTCAAACTTAAGACAGAGTGATAATTATTTAGTAGTTTATATATTTTTTAGAGATTTAGGTTAAAACATAATAATTTAGTCAAAATTAAGATCTGGATTGACTTGAAAAAAAAAATGTTCGGTTTGTCAAAATCAATGCGTTAAACTTAGTTTAACAAATCGGACATTTTGTTTCTCATGGTAATCTATTGCTTTAATTATTATAGGTATACTTGACGATTGAATTATTATGTTTTCTCAACAACAACTGAACAAAAATATCAACAAACTATCAGAAAAAAAACAGTATTATTACAAAATAAAATGTCTATGGGATGTTCCATTTAACAAATAATGTTGATCTCATTTTAAAGATATGGAAGAAGGTATTTTACAATAACATTTCTAAAAATGTATTAAATCATCAGAGTAGCGTACATTGGTAGATAATAATATTGCTTTAGACAATAATAATTTTGATTTAAATTTAGGAGAAAATGTTGAAATTACAGCTATGGAAAATAATAGTTTTGATTTAAATTTAGGAAAAAATGAAAATATTGCTTTATTATTTTGAGATCTTCGTTTGCTTGGATTTGATAGGTGCATGCACTGTAAGAACAAATGCTTCCAATGGGCAGTACTGATGAGAGATAATTGGTGCTACTTCAAAACAGAATGAAGATTCGATCTGATGCAATATTATAGCAAGTCTAGAAGACATGGACCTGGCAGAAATCCGCAAAACTTGATATCAAGGCATTTTAAGTTAATTTGGAATGCCACATTCCTGCTTAAGATTCAACCTAACTAAATTTTGTCAGGTAATATGGATGGGTCCAATATCAATTAAGAGAAAATGAGTCTTACGGACAGACGAGCTCGGATGTTGTCTGCCAATTGCGATAGTCATGTTAGTGTTTGCCCATGATCAGATCTACGATTTTCCCAATGTAATATCATAAATACCATCACCTGCGGTGGAAGGTAAAGGATCAATTATGTTGTCGCGGAAGAAATTATGCGTATAGTCCAATATTTCCATTCGAATAAACACAATGGCAAGACCAGCAGCACAAACTCCGATCTCAACCCCTTAGTACGTGTCTAAAAGACCCCCCAATGAAAAAGCAGGCAGCTTGTGTAAATTATGAGACGATCTGGATCTGAATGACAAAAGTTCACCTTTTTTAAGTAAAGATCATTGGGACTGAAGCTACCTAATCAATCCTAAGTACAGATAGAAATATCAGAAATTGACCTACCCTTTATTTTTATCATTACATTTATTACCAATTTAAGGCATCAATTTAGTAACGGAAACGAGGACTTTTATCTTTACTAATTTCAATAGATCAATCGCTTTGCTTAAATCAATTAATTTAAATGATAAGTCTCTTGTAATCTACAATCATTCTATATCAACCAAGCAAACATATTTAGAGCGAACCCTACAAAATAAATATTTAAATTTGTTTTAATCCCTTTAAAGTAGTTAATTCCAAAAGAGGAAGGTTTAAATCTAAAAGTTATATAATCTAGGCGTATAGCCCGAAGGGAATATCATTACAGATTCCTCTCTGATCTTAATTTCGGTCGCGCAAACTGGCGGAAGCTATATCTCATAAGCGGAGCTCTTTTGCCGTGGACACAATTTAATACAGAACAAAATGTACAGAATACATTTAGCTTTATTCACATTCAGATTTTAGTGTAACAGATGGAACAAAATGTCAAAGCTTCGGAGTTTAATTACCAACAAACAACAGGATCCGTTACTAAGTAACTACCAACTTCGTTGAGTTGAAAATAATTAATGTATTCACTTCTCCACTATGTAGAATAATAAAGCAGCAACTAAAAGGGATTTTAAAGAAGTGCTTGTCAGATTTAGGAACTTCATACAAATTAGTAACTTTAGTAACTTAACATTTAAAATGCACACATATATAAGGATAAGGTACCTTAAAAAAATCCGGATAGTTATACAGCCTGGTATAAACCAGATATTTAAATACATCGGATAAATAAACATCCGTAAATACCAGACAGTAAAATATTGGACAGTTAAACACCGAATAGTACGACGGGCGCAAGAAAACACTTCAACTCCCGATGACAACTGAATTCCCAAAATGTCATATCCACGCAAGGATAATAAAATGGATGCGATAATGTAGAAAATCAATTTAGAATCGAAATAAAGCGGCATTTTATGGTGGTATAGGGCTAGAATTAACTTCTATTAGGCAGTAATTGTAAGATAGATAAGGTAAGGTTAACTTTTCCCATATGACTTGTAGCTTAGCAAGTTTACGTGGTTGTTTTTATATCATTTTACACTTTAAAAGCTCTATCCTACTCCGTTTCTTCCAGAAAAGCTAAGATACTCAAGTTAATTAAATAGAGAAGTTTAAATGCGTAATTAATGAAAAAAACATCACATACGATTCACAATTCAAAATAAACCAAGGACTGTATAACTATCCAAGGGGTATACTAGTTCTCGGGAATTTGGTCATTAATAGGTACTATTGCTCAAAGATATATAGATATAAAAACATTGGAATTAGGATCCACCACATTCATATAAAGTACCTATATATTTTATACAATTAAAAGAACATTTAAGTAAAACATCAAGGGAGTTATTGTTGGGAAGCATGTTTATGAGACAAAATTGGAGTTGAAGCTCCTGAAACCAACTTAAAATCAAATATTTACTTTCGTTTAAGGCAAGCGCATGTGTGAATACCTTCTTCCTTTCCGGAGGATAATGAAATAAGAGGATAGCGTCAAAAAGTCAATAGCGGGAATTTCCTCACGGTACGTATGTTTAGCTAACTACAGGTGCTATAGGTAACCCATACTTAAAACTAGTTAAATTAACAGGCGCGAGACAAAACAACAAGTCCCGATGATAACTCGATTCAGGATTCCTAAAATGGCATAACCACGCAAAGGTAATAAAATTGCATGCGATACTGTATAAAATCAATTTAGAACCGATGTAATATATAGCATTTTATGATGGCATATGAGCACAATTTACTTTCACTAGAAGGAAAGGCTAATGGTTCCAAAATGCCTTGTAGCTAGCTTGTTTACTTGGTTGTTCTCAACCCCTTTTACAGCTTAAAAGCTCTAATTCACTAAGTTTCTTCTAGGAAAATAGAGAAGTTTGACTCAGTAATTAATTAAAAAAAAACATCCCAAATTAAACCCAAAAATTTGGTCATTAATGGGTACTTTTGCTTAAAAAAGAGATATAAAAGCAAGAATTAGGACCCACTACAACCATACAAAGTGCGTATTTTTTAAAATTAAAAGAGAAACATGAGGCTATTTAAGTAAAACCTCAACCGAGTTAATATTATTGTTGACAAACATGTTTTCGAGACAAAATTGGAGTTGAAGCCCTTGAAACCAACTTAATATTAAATATTTACTTTTGTTTAAGACAAGCACATGCGTGACTCCCTTCTTCCTTTCCGGAGGACAATGAAATAAAAGGATAACGTCAAAACATAAAGTCAAATCTTTACAGCGAGACATGGATACAAATTACTGGATTTTACTCGGAATTAATTGAAGAAGTTAGTATCATTAATATATGACAATACCATTTTTATTTATGCGTTATTTCGAAATTTAATCGATATTTAAACACTTTCATTTCGGAAATCTAAAATTTAAATAGCAAAATTTATTAGCAGAAAGGTAGATGAAATTTAGCTTTAATTAACAATAATGTATTGTTATTTTCTGACCGTTACACTGTGGTGAGTGTAAAATTAAATTTCTTTTATGAGCGGAAGTTTATTTAAAAATTTAAATTTTATTTTTATCCTGCATGTTAAGTAAGTTGTAGCAGGAATTGTTTATATATTTGTTTTATTTGACTAGGCAAATAAATTCGTATGGCGAATAAAAGGTTCTATGGCGAATAAAAGTAACTTAGAATCTGAATTATTGTGGACACTGATTCATTGTCATGTACCAAAATGTCATACCGGTTCAGAAGAGCGCAATATCATTTCTGAGCGAGCAAAAAATTGATGTCAAGTCGTGGCCGGTTCAATTTTCCTACCTAATCATACTCTAATCTGCAAAGAGTCTCTAGATTTACCTCGGGAGAACAAAATATATAAATCGAACTATGGAAAGAAGGGGTATACTAGTTACCAACCATAAAATACCTCACATTGCTTATTAACGAGTATAGAGCGTGCTTACCTAAAGCAGAATGAGTATAATTGTCAATAGATGGAAAACTTTCTTTAATTGTTTAGAAAACCTTTCGAACCTCCATTGGCTTCATTAATTTTTAATGAAATGCCATAACATTTCGACTGAACATCGAAAAGTAGAAAAATAGAAAATAATGGCATTTTATTATGGTATATGGCTACAATTAACTTTCACCAGGAGAAAAAGTTAATTGTTCCAAAATTAGTTGTAGCTAGCTTGTTTACTTGGTCGTTTTCAACCCCTTTTACAGTTTAAAAGCTCTAAACCAGGCAATGAAATAGAGAAAAGTTTGAATCGGTAATTAATTAGAGAAAAAACAAATTGAACCAATGAAAAAATGAATTTGGCCATTAATAGGTACTTTTGCATAAAAAGACATATAAAAGCAATATTTAGGATCCACCACATCCATATAAAGTACATATTTTATAAAATTAAAACAAAAACATGAGGCTAATTAAGTAAAATCTCAAACGAGCTAATATTATTGTTGACAAGCATGTTTTCGTTCCTGAAACCAGCTTAATATTAAATATTTACTTTTGTTTAAGGCAAGCACATGTGTGGATTCCTTCTTCCTTTCCGGAGGTCAACGAAATAAAAGAATAACGTCAAAACGGAAAGTGAAGCCTTTGCAACGAGATATGGATACAAATTACTGGATTTTACTCGGAATTATTGTTAGTATGATTAATATGACAATGCCATTTTTGTTTGTGCGTTATTTCGAAATTGAATCGATATTTAAACACTTTCATTTCGAAAAATTTTTCACTTGAAAATGCTTGGATGCCTTGATGAAAATCAATACGCTCGATTGAACTACAAAAGCTCGCATTTTATGCTAAATGATTCCCATAACTTCAAACCCTCAGTTCACAGTTATTTTTTAATTTTTTTAAATAGAGTACATGTGAATATATTAATTATTTTTGACTCAATGAAGTTTAGCTTCAGTAACGAATCCTGACGCTGGAATTAAACTCCAAAGTTGTTGTGTTTTGTTCCGTCTGTTACACTAAAATTAGAATGTAATCAAACCTACATTTTGCTCTGTATTAAATCGTGTCAATGGCAAAAGAGCTCTGGTTAGGAAATATGGCTTCCGCTAGATGAGAGGGGAATTTGTAATGACATTCCCTTCAGGGCTACACGCCTAGATTACATAACTTTATGAGGTTAACACGAAATATTTTTGCTTGGCGGATAAAGAATTATTGCAAATTTAGGGCCAATGCTTTGAAGTCTGATTCGGACCACTGCGAAAGTAGTGGCCCTAAGAGCCTTATCATTTTAATTAATTGGTTTTATTAAAAAGGTGGCGTACTAATAGCAAAGCATCGAAACTTTCTATTTAATACATGCAAATATAAAATATGCTGTTAGTTTAAACTGCTAAATCACCAAAACGTAAATTTAAAAAGGGTGTTTGTTTACAGAATAATGATAATATGCATGACAGGCAAAGATATCTTTGATGACAAGCCATAAATAAAAAAATTAATATAAAGGTAATAAATATTATAAAAATAATAGACAGTTTAAAACTATTTCAAAAAAGCTGCATCATGAATAAAATTAAAAAAAAAAACTTATTTCTCTTCAGCAGGAAAATTCGGCTTTTTTGGAACTTTGTCGTTACATATCTACATAAAATATCGGCAATGACCTATTAAACAGTTTGAAAACTATCCATTTTCATTACGTATAAAAATTCACCCTCGCATCTCTAAAGGCGTCCCTCCCCCGCTTCGTTATACACTCCCTTATTGAGCGGATTACAAATCAGTCCGGTTCGTTCTCACCCCACCCCGCCGAAGGCTGAAAGAAGCGGGATAGTGTGAATTCCTTTTAGACTAGCTTTCCTGGAAGTTTAAAGCGTCTGTAGTCTGTTGTAGTAGTTGCAAAACTGTTTGGAGATTTATATCATTACTTTAGTTACTCAAAATAAATAATAGTGTTATTACGTATATCACAAAATCTCTTCGCAAAAATTTCGTAATTTCGTACACATTTCCGGTGTTCTATAAAATGTATCTTCATAGGTAATTTTATTGACTGTAAATCAGTTCAATGGATTTCTAATTCTTAAGTGAGTTGGCATGAATTTCGAAATTTGAACATTAGTGTTTGTCAAGCCATTTCTGTGTAGTGCAGTTAGTCCGTTCCGTTCTCATACCAGTCGGACGATCGACCGGTGCAAGAAGAGACAGTCCCATCCCAATTCCTTTTAAACTATAGCTAGAAGTTTTGGGTGTCGTTTTTATGTATGTTCTGGGCCAAAGATAAGATAAGTGGTAGGTTCCTAAATGAAAGGCTTAAAAAGCTTAAGAGCTACGTACCGAATTTACTGCTTAACATGGTTCCAACTAAAACTTTAAATACTAATGACCTAAATATTTGAGTATGTGAGGTAAGAACATGTAAGTGACACGTCGAAGAAGAAGTCTGAAAGTGAAAAGACAATCTAAAGCGCACTTACGATGTATAGGTACGCATAAGCTGGCAACCCTGTACGTGCATATCCAACACACCAACAACATAATTTAATATCGGTCAGGACCGGATTAGGATGGAGATGTTAATTACTCTACTTATTAGGGTATTGACTGCATAAATAATAATTATTATTCTGTTTTTGTAATAAACCCTCTATTACTGTAGAGTTATATTTGTATCAACTTATATCTAAGAAACATATTTAAGTAAATGCTCTGGTTAATTACATACATATAATACGAAATAAGTCAAAACAGGCAGCTATGCTAATTTTTGTACCCAAAATAGGCACGTAACCTGTTGTTTTTTGATGCTCTGCGCCTCAATTTATTACAAAATATAAATTACTTTGGAATATAAAAAAAATATGCTTTGGTTGAAGAAGTTAAGGCTAAATATTCCTATGCAGTTCAATTTATCTTTAAAAAAAATTAGAAAACATCTGATTTTAAAGCTATTATTTATCGACTAATTGAGATACAGATTAAGAAAGGAAGATTAGGAAATTAAACTAACCTTGGCAAAAACTGACGTGGAGGGATGGGATTCGCAACATATATTTGGCTTCACTTCGAGAGATATTTCCGCTGTTGCCGAACCAGTATACATTAGGGGAGTACATATATTAATAATATTATAAGATTTCCAGTCCTGCCCTAAGAACGCATACGTTGGAGACGGATTACGGAATTCGGCACGGGTTAGTGGAAGCTTTCTGCTTAGAAAACATGCTCTAACTCTTCGGAGGGAGTTTGGGAGTCGTGCCAGTCGGATGGTGTAAGTGGTTGGGTCGCGCACCGGAGCGGAGGGTCGATTCCTACTAGGACTACAGTTTTATTTTTGTACGCGGTAGCGTGCCCTGAGGGCGGTCGGGGGATAGCATACCCTACGAAGAGATGCAGTCTCTGACATAAACTGCATTGTGCGAAACCTCCTTGCATAAGAATCCAGGTGTGCAGTGAAATAACTCATATTTTTGTGCAAAAGCCGGAAATCACCAGAGGCACAGGCCTGCCATACTGGAGGTTCCTATCAAATTAGCCCCTCAGACTGGAAGAACGTGTAACACAAGCAAAAGGGTAGCTCTGCCTCTGTCTAAGCACCAGAAGAGGGAACGAAGGACCATGGCTCAAATAGATAAGTTAATGCCATACAGAGATCGATAAGAAGAAAAATCCAGAGCGCTCCTCCCATATGGACGGTCGCCTAAAGATATGGAGGCTGTGAAATTGAAATCGCGCAGGAATAGTACCAATGGTCAAATCCAGTCTGCAGATGCAGAAATCTGGTAGGCAGTTTATAGATGGGAGACATATGGGTGATTCCTCTTCTAAGAAGCAATGTGTACAACAAAAGCTCTTCGCTAATCTAGGAGTAGCGACGCGGGAGGAAGGCAAACGATTATTCTAACCTAATGGTCAGGGCGCCTTGACGAATTCACTAGTCAAGGTGTTTCAGCCTGCATCATTATTTGGGTTTGATAATATTTAACAAATAGAAATCGAACAAACAAGTAAAATGACCAAGAACAGATGGAAGATGACGGAGAAGAACATAAACTCAGCACATATTACTTACCATAATATGCAAAGAGAAGAAACCTCCAAATCTTGGAAGATGAACACGGAAGAAAAGTTGAAAGAAATTGGTAAACTAATATTTAAAATTCACCCTTACAGCATCGAAAATACCACACAAAAATCGCGTAGAAAATAGCGATTTAAAGCACTTAAAGACGCAGATGTTTAAAATCAACTTAACAGATGAAAAAAATCGTAAGCTTTCCAAGTTATGTAGGTAGATACATGAATAGATTTTCAATCATCTCTCTTTTACTAATCACTTTCATTTTTAGATTTCTGGCTTTTGACAACGGAAACAGATTTATTCCTTTGTTCTGGTTGTTTAGTTTTTTTTCAGCATCCTTAGGATCACTTGATTAGCACCTGTACAATTTATACCCTAGGTCAAGACCTAAGAGGTTCAAGGTTACAAATTTCAATAAAATTCTGGTGGAGAAAAAGGTACAAAAACTTGTCTCAAAAATATCCTAGTTTTCTGGCGCATTTTTTTTTATAGCAGTGGCACACACACGAAAGGGAGATCCTTGCACTCGACGAGCGGTGCGTGTGCGAAGACGTTGATGGACATGGTTCTTGAATAGTTGTGAGGGGCAAACAGATGTCCTGGGAGTGAATTCCATAGTGATGCAGTGCGCCAGACAAAGGAGTCCTTGTCGAGCGACGTTCTAGGTGTTTCCTGTACGACGAAGGGGTGCGCTCTTGCCGTCTGTCGCGACTGTCTGACAGGCGTCGCTGACAGGATGATGCGGGCCAAATCCTGGGAATAGCTGCTGTAAAACAGGGATATTTCGGCCACATGTCTGCGGTGTTCCAGACTATCCAGATCCTGGGTCACTCCGGGTCGCCGACGAGACGCGCAGCTCTCTTCTGAATGGAATCCAGCAGCATTAGGGTATGTTTAGGTGCGGCACCTAAGATGTGTGAGCAATATTCTAAGCACGGCCTTGTTTGCGCTTTGTAAAACAAAATAGCTGCTGCGGTCAGTGGCGGATTTACCCTAAGGCCTGGTAGGCCAGGGCCTAGGGCCGCCAGATTTTAAGTTGGCAATAAAGTAATTTCATTATGTAGTCTATATGGTGGATGCTGAGAAAGTGGCGGCTGATAACTTGGGGCATAGGGCGGCCGAGACTGCAAATCCGCCACTGGCTGCGGTGTATACAGTTTTCTGTTCCGAAATAGCGCACCAGGCCTCTGCGAAGTTGATTTTGCGAGGTTAGCAACGTGGCGTGCCAGGACATATTGCTGTTTATCGAGACACCCAGTAGTTTGATTGACAAGGATGAAGGCCATAATGATGTCAGGGACAGGCAAGGGGTACATAAGATCGTTTACTGAAATCTATTTCATTTGAGTCTGGTGCCATATAAATATCCTCGATTTTGAAGCTTTTTTTGGTCCAATAGAAAAATTATATTAAAAGGGATAATTATACATTAGCACTCTTGAAGCCCAAAATTTAAAAAAGAGTTTCAGAAATGAGACTGTTGAACGCGAAAACTCTCCCAATATGATGTTAGTAATGAAAGTTTACTTGCTATGTTGTCACACTCGACCAACTTTCTTGATGTTCAAGTAGGTAAATCTCCCAGGTCAAGTATATGTTTCATAGAAAAGGAGACCTGGACCAGTGCGTATAGAGTTACTCAGACACAAAAACTGAAGTCAGGAAACCTGACTGGTCACCATAAAATTCGGAAGGACATCCAGATAGACGAGATGACCAAACCAACCGATACAATGGAAACAAAATTCCATTTTGATCGCTGGTTTGTAATTAAACACCGCAATACTACAAGGGAAAGACAAACAACTAGAGAGGGAATCACTTGTCTGGTACACAGATGGATCGAAGATGAAAGGAGTGGGATCCGGAGCTTGCGGACCTAGGTGTCGAATCTCTGCACCTTTAGGAAACACTCCCACAATCTTAAAAGCAGAACTAAATGCTATCAATATAGCCATCTCTGAAGGTGCCAAAAAGGCCTAAGAGGTGCAAAGATCTATATCCTATCAAATAGTCAAGCAGCCTTAAAAGCGCTAGCAACATCAATCCCGGCTAGTGTGGGATTGTCGGATGGCTGCAGACCAACTGGCAAACAGAAACAGACTCACCGTAATGTGGGTAGCAAGGGCACAAGAGTGTGGAAGGCAACGAAGCCGCTGACCAGCTCGCACGGAATGATGCACAGACTGCCTTTTGCGGACCTAAATCATTCTGTGGCATCACTAGAGCGCACGTAATGAATGAACTCATAAATTGGGAAAAAAGGCGGAAAGAGATACAGTGGGCCAATGCACCTAGGTAGACAGGCCAAAAGACTCATCTCTCACTCGCCTAACTACACAAAAAGGCTTCTCAAGCTACAAAAAAAAATGAGATAAAACTGGTCGTAGACCTTCTCACTGGACATGGTCCCTGGAGGAACCACCTCAAGAAAATGGAAAAAACCACTGACGAATGCAGATTCTGCCAAACTATGGCTGAAACGTCAGAGTACCTGCTCTGCGAATGTCAGCCACTGACTCGCCAAAAGTTGGGGCATCTCGAAAATACCCGTCTGGCACTTGGAGATCTACAAAAGCTCAACCCTCAAAATATTCTGAGTTTCTCGAAAGAGATAGGAATTTTCGTGTAAAATAGAAGGGTGTACAATAATTGTGGTCGACGTGTCGAAGGGCAAATCTTGCTGAGCGACCCCTCTACCATACCATACCATGTTTCATAAAGTGGAATAATAAACCAACCCCAACCAACACGAACTAACCAAAATTAACCCAAAGTAACTAAAATTAACCCAAGCTAACCAAACAAGTGTGCGTTAGTTTGGGTTAGCCAAACCCAAAATAACCCAAACTAACCCTGATTAACTAAACACACACTTGCCTCTTCTTCACTAATCCAAACAAGCACGCTGACTAACCCAAACGAACCAAACTAGCGCGTTGAGACAAGCACGCTCAGCTAGGCGTCTCATGGTGACGCTTGCGCCAGAAATATTATATGATCATTTTAAAGTGCAAAAACCAGTTTCATAAGAATAGACGCTTGTATCATGTTATTACATTGTCACGGCTAGCAACCATCTGGATGTGTTTCGGCTATCTTACACAACTAGCTTGCTGGGTCTACTTTATTTCCGGATGAAACATCACATATCGAGAGATTCCTGACCGCTCTGTTATGTTCCCGATATAGTGTGGCCGGGCCGAGAATAATGGAGAACCGGCGCGGACGCTTCCGGAATAGTGCCGATATATATTCGATTGGATATAAATAGCGCGCAGAACGCCTGTTGCAGTTAGTTAATCATTGAGTGCTGAATTGTAAAGATCTATTACTTGTAAAGTTATAGTGTGTTTAATAATTATTGTATGCAGTGATAGGGAATAAAGAGAAGATTATTTCAGATAGTAAAAGTTGTGCTTTTGTCAGAACCCACGGGAAAAACGTAACAATATTAACCCTTCTGCAACCATGCCTTAGGATAAAATGCGCTGGAATTGAGTTTATCAGCAAAAAGTGTTTTACATTAACCTGTTCCATTTGAAAAAGCGTTTCCATTGAATCCAAAACAGCTTCAGAATCGAAGGTATTTATACCTAATTGAGCAACACATGAAATTACACTTTTTAACATTTTATTTGGTAATTTTCTTAATGTAGGGTAAGACGAGTCACAGGAACTCCAAGAGGGTATTTGGTTTCATATTCAAATTCGTAATATAGTATATAATTTCTTGAAAATTGCAGCCTCTTCGACATAATCACCGAGACCGTTTAAATATTCGCCATAAACTCTATAATAGATTAAATATTTTGGCAGATTGCCGAGAAAACACCTGATTACCTGATATTCATATACATTATTTGGCCGATTAGTTACTAGATGACGCAACAATAATTTTATCTATAAATTCAGGAAAATACGTACGAACCCATACCTAGTTTACGGAATGAACACGAATGTCTGGATAATTGGCAATGGTTTACGAAATCAGCTTAGTCTACTTGGAAACCCATTTTTGATTTATTTTGGATTCTGCCTTATTGATGCAATACAATTTTTGTGACAGGTGCCTAATGTTTTAATAAAAATATTCCAAATATGGAAATGATTCGAATCGAATAGAAACCCTTTATGTGTAAAAGTATTGATTCGTTAGTACAATGCAGTTCACCTATAGCAAACAGCAATTACGTTAATTCAACTCAACTATTATTCCTAAATTATAGATATATTTCAGAACCTATCTGTGAACGCTGCTGGCACCATGACATATCAAGAAAATATCTTTAGAACATTCGTTAGGAAATTTATCAAACGTATATCACCCCAATATTTGCCATTAGCTCTCCAATTATTTGCTTTAGAAACAGTGAACGCAGCCTTTTATGTATTTATTCAAGGAAAGAAAGATGATTCTTATCTGCCTTTTTGAGTTTCTGTTTTGTACCTGAATGATTGGGGGCTGAAAACGAATGTTTTGATAATTTTAATGACCAGTATCGTCGATTAAATTAATGGTCTCGTTTCGATTTGCATAAATTTGTGTACAGATTCAAGGAATTTTTTATGAGTTGAAGCAGATCGTTACTATCGTTTAGCCAGTAGTTTTGCTTTAATAACACAGTTTTATCGGTTTAAAATACATAACAAGAAAAAATACCTAAATCTTATTTAATTTATCCCACTAAAATAATCGTATACTGTAAAATCAGGAACCACTAAACTGGTTATCCTTTTGGCAAGATGAATTTAGAATCTTAGAGAGTGTATTCCATCCAATACATGCTCCGTATTTTGTACAATAGCATCATTCTCATCCTCTATCGGACCAAACATAGCGTAGGAGGCACGAAGAGAAAGAGGAAATGCCAAGTACTATCAGTCACAAATGACCATTTTAAAATTCTCAAAGAAAACAAATTGGTCAAGCATAATACTTCTGCGTCAACTTGAAAGATTGATTCATTGTTTCTGTCCATGGATTCGCTTTGCCGCGGACAAGGACAAAAACACAGAGCAATAAACATCTAATGTAATTATAAAACCTATAACACACCTAACAAATGAACTAGTCCCATCTCGGTCCAATGCACGGTTCTCTGTCCCTGTTCTATCCGGAGGGCTAGCGTGTTGATTCGCTACGAGTCCGCGACTGGTTTTATAATACGCTACAATTTAGCCGCTATTAATTTTAATTGAATGCTGTTGGCCTTTGACGCTCGATGAATGATTAATTCTCGATGGTATATTCCTTTGTGCTTTTGTTGTTGGGTAGTTTTATTTTTTTAATAACTCAATTCTGTAGTCATACTCGACGTTATTGCTGGCCGTTTAAATTATGTAAATTGATAAAAGGAAAACGGTCTAATACGAATTGATAAGATTACAACAGTTATCAATGTTTTAGACTGTTTTACATCATCTATGGTCTACTCTAAAGTCGGATGGATTACCTCATTCAAAATATGAACATGATCATTATTTATCTAGTTCTCAATTCAATCTATGTCGAAAAATTCCCAAGAAAATAATATGAACTGACAATATTATAAACAAAGTAAATGATAATAATTAGCACCAACTTAGTTACATAAATCGTGAAATAGTAGGATTGTTTAGAACTGGTGTTAATCCAGAAATTTGCTAAAGTGGAGGGGTGTAGCAATGTCCAGTAGTGCGATTTTTCCCTTTTACTGGTCGATTTGTGTTATCGATACTCTGGCTACCTTACTTCTCGCCACCTTACTTCCGGTGTTCCGAGTCGCTCGAAAGAAGAATCCGGTTGGAGCGCCCTCTTGACAATTGTGGTATATATGCTTTTTCTCTTGCACGATTGACGCGTGTAGGAAGTAGGCAAGAGAAAACCGGTTGCCAATATCTAAAATTTTCGCTGTTATTTTTGACCATTACGTCTCATTACCGTCTAATTTTGTAGTGAAATTCATTGGCCTTATGTGTACTTTCTGAAATTATCGGCCGTATTGTCGGATACCGATAATAAAGCCTAGTGTGGTTATTCTTCCTATGAAAAAAAGGTTTGTTCCATGTTAGTGTGTCTGTCTATACTGAATAGTGAAAATTATTTATAATTAGGGACCTTCCGTGGTACAGATTATCTTCCGTGACCTTCCGTGCGAAGAACTACCTTCACTGGCCTTCCGTGGGCCGAATGACCTTCCATGTCCTTCTGTGGGACAGACTTTTCTCCCTTGGGGCTGATCGTCCGTCAGTGGCCTTCCTATGCCGATCTGGGGCTGATCGTCCGTCAGTGGCCTTCCTATGCCGATCTGAACGAAATTTTGGAAATTTCTCAAAAGCATAAAATTCAGCTTCGAAGTGCGCAACTTTACCTCAATTCAGTTGACTTTGCTACGAGATTCTCATATATACAGACTCGAATTTGTATAGAAAACTTACCTAAATCCTGACTGTTTCAGAAAAATTTTGTCCGAATATCAGTCTATACGTTTAGAAATAATGATATTAGAAACAGACATGATATAAGATATTTAGCCAACATAACCTCAATTGGGCTTTCGAGACGAGGCCAAGGTATACGTGCAGGGACGTTACTATACCATTAGAGTATCGATACCAGGCATCATTTGATCCTCTTTTCATTTTATTTTTACAATTTTCAGTGTTATTTTTCTGAATGTCAGTAAGGTTTTCAGTTTCAAATGATTCCCTATGCTTTTTGCTCGTCATTCCGTAATGAAACTGATTCCAAATGTGCTAATAACATATTAACCCCAGTTGTGGTATTTTCATACAAAGAACAGAAATACTATTTCTCGAATGTTGCGAACCTGTGCATAATTTAAAGCGAAATGTAATCAGAATGGCCTTTAATAACAAAATTTTACGTGAAGAACTAAATATACGTACCACGCAAATGCCATAGAAAGTTTACGGCGCGTATTCAACTACAAGTCGGCGGCAGCACATGTCAATAACACGCCCTCAGTTTCCGGCCCTTTCGCCAGTGCTGGTTTGAGGCGCTGCGGGGAAAGTACACATAATATCGTGTTATCGGTATGCCATCTGCGCCCTTTGTGTCTTTTCGCGCTCGTAATGAGCGAGGGGACCGAGCCACAATGACCAAATTATTTTTAATTAAAGGATGTATGACACAAATAAAGATAAAGAGTTCGCGATGGGGAAGGTAGATTACGGGAAAACAAATTGCTTTATGAGTTTGACGTTTTCTTATCAGATAATCGAGCACTTTGAGCGCCATAATTTACCGTGGTCATAGCATGTAGATAGAGTATAATACTAGTATTATACTTTTTTAGATTAAGGACATTATTAGGTATTTTATCTCCTTCTGTAACGTTGCAATTGTATTTGAATATTATATTGCGATTTTCTATGTGTATCCGTTAAATTGTGGTATCGATTGTCACAACATTACTATTACGAATGGATTTCAGTACTCCGACCCGTTTGACAGCAAGCGCCTTCCGAAGATGCATAGAAATAGGATATATCGAAGGAAGTAAAACTGACGCTCTTCTGGATTTCCGTCCATGTAGGTGGCTATATTATGGCAGTTAAGTTTTCAACAGCTGATTGATAATTGCCAGATAGCATTTTTTTGTTAATATTACAAAGAGTAGTAACGCGTATATTTTGTTAGAGTAGGGTATGCTGTTGTGAAACATCGGGTGCAAAGTGGTGTGATAACCCTTCTTATTTTTAAAAGGTAGGTTCGACCCACGTGCTTTTAAGTAGATGGGTATATGTCATTTCACCAGGGTCATTTCGAGGGACTGATGCCAATTTGTTCTGGGGAATTCTTTCTGTAAGCAGGATCCCGCCGTCTTATCCGAAGTGGACTAGGTCGACAGTTTTGTGGAGAAAGTGATCTTACCAGCTGAGAGGTTCACCTAGCTCGTCCATCTACACTGGAGTCCAGTCCAATAGCTTTTCACATACGGAAGGCTGAAGGTAGGATCTATGTTAGCCCTATAATTAGGCTATAATTTAGTTCTTGCTCTATCGTGCTAATACCTTAAATATTCCTAGTGAGCTCTAAAGACAATTACCGAGAAATATATTCTGAAATATTACTTCAAGAGATACTGAGGTTCAGTTCTCTAACCTTATCTAGTAACATTTTTTGTAAAAGGCAGTCCTGTAAAGCCCTGCCAACCCTTTATCGCTTTCATTCTCTTTAATACCTAAAAATATGCTAAAAAATTAGGCTATTTAGGTTATTTATGCTAAGTTTATTGTATCTGCTTGTCATACCAGTAGCAAAAACTTAATTAAAACTATTTAAACCTTATTATTGAACGTTTCGCCTTAATATCGGCAGGATTGAGCTCAACTCTCCTTACTTGCTGCGGCTATATTTAGTCATATTTGTTTTATTCAGTAAATCCCTTTTAGTTTAGCATTTCTAAGACATTTTAGAATTCTTCTATATTCCAGCTGCCAAGGGAATAAGCTAAGCGTAGTTTAGTGGATATTTATTCCCTAATTTTAACATATAAATTGTTACATATTTAAGCAATAGTAACTGGGTAATATTCTTTTAAAGATAACTCCTCTCGTTAAGTAGTATCGAGATAATTTATTGAGATTTTTATATAGAAATTAGTAACGTTAAGTTATTGATCAGAGACTTGCTAAAGTACCATAACTAGTGCTACTTTTTGATTTGAAGTTTAATCGCAGTGAGTACCAGGCCTAAATCGTATAATTGATACTTGATTATTGTAATTTCTAGTGTTAGTGTCAAGATGAAACTTAATTACCATAGCAATTAATATAATTGTAAATTGAACATTAATTACCACCTGTGGTATAAATAGGTCAGCTTAAGTGACATTCCATAAATTTCTTTAGCAAACCAGATTGTTCTACCCAAGTAGTATTCTTTTCTAATAAACTGGTTGTTTGTATTCCTGGTGTGTGTTCCTGGAAACTGTATTTAGGCTATAATTCAATCTCATTCTATTTTTTTTTACGCTTTTTCACAGGGTATTTTTTCTAAATTTTATTATCCGATTTTCAGACAGATAGAATTTCTAATAAATTTCCTGCATTAAAAATTTAGTGGCGCTCGCTTTAACTGCCATAAACTTTAACCCACGCCATTCAAAAGAGCAAAACTACAAACGGCTGAGTGAGTTAGGCGTATGGACCAGCTGAATGAGCAATTAGCGAATAAAGCTGGTGACACTTCTCTATATGCAGCATAAATATTTTATTATGTTTTTTTGGATGAATTATAGTGGTTCAGATGGGAAAATCGATGGTGTATCGCTATCCTGCTCAAAGTTCGATACCTAGAGTCGCTTCAGTAGTGAAAAGATTTTCACAAAAGTGAAGGCTTGTTTCTTTGCCTATACAGTGTTCCTAAACATGTGATTCACTGGTTAATTTTAAGATGCAAGTGATGAAATATTTTTGGGTACTATATACCGTATCGGTATCGATATTTTTCCATGATACCGAGTACTTTTTTTACTCGACACTTGAAATTCGGTACTGACCGCAGATCGATGCTTGCACCTTGGTATCGCAATCGTGCTTTGGAACAGAAAATTTCAACATTTTGACAAGCGATAATTCTAATTACTGCGTTCGTTTAGGCGATCTATTCACTCCACTTTTTTATGTTATTAATACGACGAACACTCTGTGCGAAGTTTTTCTTTTCACATTTTCATCTTTTGAGCGCGTGTCGGCGTGTAGCACAGTGAATACCTTAGTTTTTCAACATTTTGCAGATTTTGTAATTTTGTTGTTTCCCCAAAACGTGTCCCCACACCCTCGAGTGAAATTGACACGCTGACTTTGAAATAATAATTACATAATATGACAATAATTAACAACGTTTAGTTTTAGCATTTTTCTCAAACGATGCCATTTGTGAGCAATCTAGCAATTACACACCATTGGCATAGCCTCTCAGTGTCCAAATATCTTTTTTGTCCCTGTGCGGGTACAGATATTTAAATTTTCAATAGAGAGTACTTAAAAACAATTATTATAAAGCCCCTCTATTTAAATCAAGCAAGATTTGGCAGTAGATGCTAGATTACCAAATTTCGTCCCCTATAGAAAACATGGAACTAAACGCGCTGAACCTTTCAAATAAAGATAACAAGTAGATCGGTCCAGTGCGGCATAGAGTGGCGCCAACGGCCGCTATTAAAATTAGCATCTTTTTTAGCACCTATAAATCATACTGAAAAAGATTCCCGGGATATTTAGCTTTAATTTTCAATATAAAATATCACTCTACCACTATTTTGCATATCATAAAAAATGTTGAAATCGACGAAAAACGCACTGCGGTTTCGGGAGTGAGACTAGACATCCCTCAGATATTATAATATTCTTACTTATTACGTTTTCCCGACTCTTTGTGTGCAAAATCTTAAGCATAATATAGCCGAAATTATTGCAAGGTGCGTCATATTCAGGTACATTATAGCCACTTTTTTCTTGCATCAAGCACTTCAGGGCCTTTGAAGTAGTCTTGCCATATTTTCAATCTTGAAATATCAGACCCAAAGAAAAGTGGATAAGCAGTTTATTTCATATAGTTATAGCGACTGTTTCAAGCTTGAGATATTATTCATTATTGAAACAATATATATATAATTGCACTACTTTCTTAAGGTTACACAGGTTGCAGAAATTATTTGCTGATATTTCAAAAATTTTATGGAGCGTTGAAATGCCTGTCGAAAATTTAAGTTAGCATAACTCAAGGATCCCGTCAGCGGTATTAATTATTCGAATATTTAGTTGGTCTCAACCGATGTCCAATATATTATTTCCTTTAGCAGAAAATTTTCCATAAATCTCGATAAGTTATGCGGTTATCATAGGCCCTATCTACATCTCTATTAAATTTATTCACGTCCAAGGCATTTTCGTTTTGAAGTTTAGTAAATAATTAACTGGTTAGCCGCCACCGCAAAAGGCAATAAGTTTCATAAATTTCCGAACCAAGCTGTGACTTCGTTCGCTTTCATTTTTAAGACGGTTTTATTAAAAAGTTGAAGCGAACCATGAATAAACCATTTATAAAATTCGTTACAGAGATCTTCAAAAAGAAGTTTTTTCAAATATTTGAACAGTATCTCCTGAAAGAAAATATAATTTTACATTTTCAAATACCTGCTGCAAGAATCTATGAATTACTGTCGGGGACAAACAAAATATTAATATGATCTACGTACAATTTGAAGTAGGTATATACATTATTAAAAAACATTACAAAATATAAACTAATGTTTTAAAAAGGATAATAATACAAATAAAAAAGTAAATAACAACACATAATGAGATGATTAAAATCATCTCCTGATGATGCTAACATGGTTAGCGAAACGTGCGTCGAGTGCAATAATTCTGTTTTGGTATTGCGGATAAAACTCCGTTTTAGTGCATTTTGCCGAAGGTTCCAAACCCCAACATAGGATATTACTGATATAAGATAGATAATAAAGGAAATGAGAACAAAAAAACACATATGCTTTCAAAAAATCGTAGTGCCACGATGTTAGGTTTCTTTAAGTCGTTCAGTTATTTAGTTTTAAAATCATTTGAAGGACATATATGTATACATTATTAAAAAACATTACAAAATATAAACTACTCTTTTAAAAAGGATCTAATAAAAACGGACGTATCGTAACCTCACAAAACTGAAGTTCGTTCAACATATTCATTGATATAAGTAAAGAAACAACTAGAATTGCTGTCGAGGTTTCTCTTCAAAATTTAATTCATTATCCAATTCACGATACATTCACTCATACTTGTACTAATTCAAATTTCCATAACTTTAAACCTTTCAAACCTGAATTAATGTGTTTTTCCAGATAATGGATGTAAAAACACCTAAAAACATAAACACATTTTTCATCCTAAAGCAATGGCGTCCCGCCAACTTTCAGGATTTTATGAAAATTAAATAGTGTCCTGTTTATTCACACCCCCATGCAAGTGTTGTAGAGCTTGACCACTTCTGATCTTTCAATGTCCTTGTAATCTTGTAACGAAATATATGATTATTCCGCTACACTAAAAATTCAGTTCAATTACGAATGATTTTTGATATTTGGGATTTCAGTCGCCAGTGACATCTATTCGCGAATGGGTTTATTTCGTGCAAGAAATTATTTAGAAGCACAAGTACGCTGTTTTGTACCTGCAATTTGTGGATTTGTTTCACTGTAGATTACTATATTTAATAGTGACAACTATTCGCGAATGGGTTTATCTCGTGTGGTTGGTAATTTGGGAGCGCAGTACGCTATTTTATACCCACAATTTATGAATTTAATTTACTATAGTTACCATATTTAGTATATATTGGGTATTTTTTTGGCTTGACGCTGCGTAGTGGTAGTCACATGATATAAATTATCCAATTAAAACATCGGAAAGCATAATTTGCCGAACGTCCTAAAATTTTTAAAGCGCGGACGTTTTATCTTTGTGACGACGCTTGACGGGTGAGTGCTAGTTTTTAATCTTGAAATATTTTATTCATCTTGCAGTATATTTAACTAATTCTTTCATTTTTAAATACATAATTAATATTTGTCCATGATTTGCTTAGTCTTATTCGACTTAAACAAGAATTTAGCATTCTTATATTAAATTTTTATTTAACTTACATCTTCAATAATCTTAATTTTTGTCTTGACCGTTGGGTTAGGATACCGATTTATTGGTGAATAATTGCGTCCCTCATTAGTCAAATTCGTGTAATTTGAAAGAGGTTTAGTCCAAATTTACAGAGGACGTAATTATTTTATC
This sequence comes from Pissodes strobi, assembly GCA_016904865.1. Taxonomy (NCBI): domain Eukaryota; kingdom Metazoa; phylum Arthropoda; class Insecta; order Coleoptera; family Curculionidae; genus Pissodes; species Pissodes strobi. The sequence goes on from MU185350.1 coordinate 21,922, forward strand.
GTTTAGCGGTCACGCACATTATTTTACGTATTTCCATTCAAATTGAACAGTATTATTTGGGGAATTCTCGGAGTAAATTCTATATATTCCTGCAAAGGTAGTAAATAGAGTTTTCAGTAGAATTTCTCCGAATTTCTCCGAATTTTTAATATTTTTTCTTTCCAGGCTTATTTAATTACATTTTCAGTTTATTTGTTACATCAAGCATATAATTATTAGCACTCGCCCTGTCTCGTCTCCACACTGATGTACCGACATTAATTTGCATTTATGAGAGGTTAGTCTCACATGTGTAAATTTATCTGTTTTTTTATCTTTTATCTAAATTTCTACCTCGATGCGAGTTAGTGATTATCTTATCTTTATCTTTAATTAATTGAGGCGTAATTACGCTCAATTATCGTTTATGTGCCAATGGCCAAAATAAAAAGTAGTAGAAACTACTTATTTGGAGTTATAAGACTCGTTTATAGAAAGGTTGTACCTCTATTTTTCTATTTATCATTAAATTCAAGTTATCTTTTATTTAGATTTACCGAGAGTCACTGAATTGGAACGTAATTCCATAATTTTCTTTTGAATTTTAAATTTCAATCATTATTTCTTTTGAATTTCAGATTTTAAAGTAAACAAAACGGGTATCTTGAGTAACAGTAGTTATTTATAATTTTTGCTCAACTTTAAATAGTAATTCAAGTTTTTGATTATATCTGCTTTAACCAGTAAATTTTCAAATTGTTGATTGGTTGCTCATGTTTAGCAGTGTCACTGATGTATACATGATATTTCCCTGAATATTAGTTATTTAGCAGTATATACGTTGGTCTAAGACTTGTCTATTTCTTCTTTCATGTTACGACTGATTTGAGACGCCGACGACGGCTGTACCATGCAAATTGGTGGGAATCAACACATGGTCAACCTATAAATCCTTGATAACATGATAACCCTAATTCAACTGAACTTGGGAACAGGCAGAAGCGGTTCCAGTGGAGGTCCCAATACAATCGCATGGTTACAGAATAACTGAACGAAGTTAAGACATTAATTATAAGAGCAAATTTCTGATATTCTTATCTTTATATTTATTTAGATCTAAGTATTCATATTCAGTCCGCATTGTCTCTAGGAACTCTGGCGCCCAAACAAATTTCAGCCAATAAAAGAGACAACCCACGTGCAGTCTCATGCATTTAATATTTAATCAACTAATTATCATTACAAATTGGCGCCCAACTGATCAATTTTATCACAATCTTTTGCTGCTTTTTCCCATCTTTTCGCCAGGTCTTCATCGCCGTGGCCAACGTAATGTGATCCCAGAGCAACAGTTCAGTTCAATCAAAGAAATCATCCATATTTCTCTAAGATACTGACTTTGTTTAAGTAGAATAAAACACAAAAACAAATCTCCAAATCTACAGTATTTTTATGTCAAAAAATTGTTTATTTGGGTTACATGTTTCGCTTTAAGAGCATCATCAGACCTATAATTAAAAATAAACCTCAATATCTAAAATTAAACAAAACAATGGAAAAACTTACCGGGTCACAACCAACACAAACACTTAATGACTATGCATATTTAAATAGTTTAAAAACTAAAAAATATATACTTAACAACAATACACACAAGGACATCTATCAATAAACGAGCCAACCAGATAAATACACTTTAAAATGAACGGAAAAAGGTAAAATAAATATACAGACACCTCCGATACGTTAAAATGTTAGCTACCATGGACAAATAAAAAGTACCCAGAATTATGGAACATGTATTAGTCTTTTAGATTATTGAATATAAAATAATTACCAAATGGTTGCTGTTCATTAACACACACAACGTCTGGACTTTTTAAGGCTCTACTTATTTCTAGTCATTCGATTGTCCAGCCATTTAAATAAAACAATTCCATCTCCACTTAACGCTTCCTCGCCAATCCTCTGTTCTTTTTTTGAAATTACTCTGTCCATCTTTAGAGTTGGATTGCCAAAACTACGTCCCAGCAGAGCGAATTTGCTTTCCACGAAGGATTTCTAAACGATTGTATGTTAAAATAGAGGTAATGTTCCTTGAAGAAATTAGCGTTACTGCCTCTTGCCGCCCAAGCCGACGACGTCGCGTAGCCGACACTCGTCTAGAAGGAACTGGCCGCCATGTTCATGAAAACAGAGTATCCATTCATTTTAACCCAAATATTACATTCCATGCGTAAGTAAATAAACTCATAGTCGTACTCTGCGAACATTATTTTAGAAAAGTAAGTACCTATTTTAACTATTTCTTGTTTGCTGTTACATGTTTAAAGTGTCGTGAGTTAATAGAATCCCATGTTTCCTTGTCAAAATTATTAGTTGCAAAACGTTATGGAAAATTAATTAACGCTTCAAATTTAGTTGTTGATATATGTCATGCGACCGAAAAATAGGTGATTCTTAAAAATTACTTAACAGAATTATTTAATATAATGCGGAATATTAACTTTCTTTTATAATATTAATATTTGAATCTATTTTTCGACGCGTATATAGCAAGCAATCGGACGTGCTCATTTTCTATTGGTCGTATTTGCGTAGGTGTACAGCCGCTCTTCGCTCTCACTGGTCGGCGGGATGGCGTGACTGACATTCCACCGTCCGTTTGTCAACATTTTCTATTCTGTGATTTCACTTCGTTTCGTTTTGTTTGTTTGTGTATTTCCAATTGTCTTTGAGGATGTTTTCTCCCATATATTGGGTTAGTTTTTGCCGCTTTTTCTCCATTAGAAGACGAATATAGAATACCTAAACTTATTGCTATTTTCTTTTCAATTTTTAATTTTGATAGCGCTATTGTTAACAGGACCCGAAAATACTTTAGATTTTTTCATAAAACAACAAATATTTTTTACAAAAATATAAAATAAGTGTGCAATAAACTAATAATAAATACCATAAAGAAGTTGCCAAGTGGCATATGACTATGTTGGCGATCACTTTTTTTAAGAATCGTGCGTCGATGGCCACTGCTATGAATTAATAAAGTTCGTCTTTAGACAAGACTTCAAGATAAGAATTCATCATGAACTAACCCAAAGAACCCTGGCATTGCGTCAAAACAGAATACGAAGTATGAACACCAAATTAATTTTATTTCATGTAATGAATCAAATTTGTTTTTCCTTTGTTTCTTTATTAAATTAGTATTATTTCCAACTAGATCAGCCTGGCGGCTAGCGACACCCTATAATCAATCTGTAATCAATCTTCTAATCAATTATCAATTAAACGTAAGTTGGTTTTTTCCCGAACTGTAATTTAAAACTTATGTGCATATTTCAATATTGTCACGAGTATCTTTAGGGGGTAGCGCGTTTATTTAAAGAATAACTTCTCAGAGAAGAGCCTCGTCGCGATTAGTACAAGGACGGGGTCTCAATGCTTCCTTTAATCTACCATTGAATGTTCTACTCGTGAGGACACGCCTTGTTTAGCGTGCCGGGGGGTAACTGAGGTAGACCGGGATCGCGTCACGTGGGGTAAGAAGAGATGATAAAGTAAGCACGTTTAGTTTATAACAATAACAATGTATTAACGATAAAACTTTAACAACAATTATTGGTCAGAGAAAATGAGATTCTATTATACCCAATTACTACGGTGCGCATGTTTTCTCGATTTGAGGTACTGTTTATAGGTCTTTGTTTACCGTCTTATAATTTATAGTTTTTCTTAAGGGCTGGGTTTTATTTAAGAGCACTAAGAGCTTTCACTAAACTTTTTAACTGACTATTTAGACACTTGTCTTTCTCAACACTCTGACAAACCTCTTGTCAAGACTTTACTATGGAGGTTGTGCAACCCCTGGCCCTAGCAGTCGTCAAGTAACTAACCGGTACCAGGTTGGGTAGGAAAGGAATGGAACCTAAAGCAGTCGTATGACTAACTCTAGGAGCGGATAGAACCCAGGAGGCAGTCGTCAAGTGACTAACCTTGGGAGCTGGAGGTGAGACTAAGTCTGCCGAACTGAGGGTTCGGTAGCGTATTTATATAAAACAAAGTGATGATCATTGCATGCATAAGGTTCAAAGTCGCTCCCGTTGATTGCTCGCGTTGTTTATAGTTTGCCTTTAATGTTTATATAACAATCTCCAAGTTCAAGTTCAAACTTGCGACAGGGTGATATTTGTTTAGTAGCTTATGCTTTTTAGTAGATTACAATATTAATAAATTACTCTTTTATGTTTAGTCATTTTCAGTTTTGTAATGGCTTATTATTTTCTGTTTGACAGCAGCCTTATTTCAATGGTACCTGACTTTAAACAGGTGTCCCCTAAAATATTACGCCTATGGTGCACCACCGAGAGAAACATGACGCAGGTGGCGTCGTTGTGGTCGTACATGAATGAAATGTTCGAGGTGTTTCGGCCGCCATCTTCATTATTTTCATTCATTACTTTATCCCCTCTTCACCTTAATATATCTAATGTCAGCATGTAAACATTTGGTAATTTATGAATGACCTGCTCTGTCTATTGTTTTTTATATGTCTTTGGTTATAATGCTGACAGTGACAAAGCATTTGTGCTATTATAATACTTCGAAATCGTCTAAATTATGCTTCCCGTGATAATTCCGGGACACCAACTAATACCCACATGTATTTTTTGAAGTTGGCTAAACAAATATTAATTATTATTAATTACAATGCCTTATCATTTTAGTGTTTAATGAGATGCACGATAAATGTATAAATTTGCAATTTAGCTAACGTAAGGGTAGCAAAGCTTAGTCTGCATGAGTAAGAATATAAGGGAACTATTCTTGCAGGATTAATAGTATTAAACATTTTGGCTGCGTAATGGGGGTGGCACTGGAGAAACGAGACCTCGGAGATCCCCTATACTTTTTATTCTCGAGATCATTAGTGTTCTGGTTTATACGATAGATAATTGGACAAATTTTCGCAGAGACACGCGCATTTTATTAATGAGGAGTAGAAAAAAAATCGAAGCTTCATTGAAATAAGATAAAGCTATTTTTTCATACGTGGATTGCAGAAAAATCATATAAAAGTCTAAATAAAAAAACGTGACGGCAAAACAGACATCGACAGGGCGTCCCATTTGTCTTTGGACGAATGAATTGGAGGCCATAATTTTAGAAGTTATATAACATAAACATTATTCATTAAATTTAATGTAACCACAAATTGACTCCGGAAGCCAGTCTGGTACTGCCACATAAAATTACTTATAAAATGTATTTAATGATGTGATTTATTATAGTAATCTGATAGTTGAAGATTGGTTAAAATATCATTCGTTATGCTAATGATATAGGCTAGGACAGACACAGAGAACTGACAATACAAGGCCTTAAGTAGAATTCAACAAGGGAACGGCAAGCAAGCAAGTCTTCCAAAATGTATCAAAATATCGTTTTTTGAACATCCACTACGCATGCACATAACCCCCCCCCCCCCCCCCTTAAAATTTGGGGTTGACAAAACTCCATACAAATTTGTAAACAAGAAGTGTTATAAAACAAGGTCCATTAATCTCTATACAAATCTCCGCATGCACATGTCCGCGTTTATTGCTTTATTGGCTGTTCAACGGACTATTAAAAAATAAAGGAATTCGATACTTGGGGCCCTCAATTTAGTATTTGTATTTCTTTCTCTGGACTGGTGTTTGAACATAATATTATCAGATTATTATGAAAATGCCCATTATTATGTAATTTGTTACATGTGAATAATATAATATTTGTGGCTTTACTAGTATGTGCTTGGGTTAGTTTAAATATTTTTGCTGCGCTGACTTGTGCTAGGTTTGTGTTGCGTTGCGCCGCAATTTATTTTCAAAAATGTTAAAAACTCTCATACAAAGCAACTCGATTTTCCCAAAAAGGTTAGCCACCCCATCTTTTTTTTTTCAAAAGATTTTTGTTGTGCTGACTTTTGCAATTTTTGTTTTTTTTTTTCGCTTATTTACAAAAAAGGGTATACCTAACATTTTATTTAAAAAATTACCCGATTTCTTAAAATACTATGACCATATATCCGACAACATTTGTGCTGAGTTGTGCCCTGAATTATTACTGTCATTTGTCACAATGGCAAGAACGTCAGAAGACACACCGCTACCAAATTTAATCTTAAGATGTTGCTGCAGTCTCGTTTCATCTTCTACGAAGGTATAGCAACATTAGTGCACAAGTGTCAATCTCTTTCTTTTATTCACACGCAAATGAATGCAAACTCACACTGATTTACAAATGGGATATTCTATTCGCTCGTCAAATATATTCTTCTCTCGTTTCGATCCTTCCGGGAGAAAAACCGACAAAAACCGGCATCAACTAAGCCAAATTAACCAAAGAAGTGAATAATGTTATTCAAAACAAAAATGTGTTTACATTAATTTGGGTTAGTGTCTGTTCGTTCTGCAATGCATGAAATAAATGTAGCGCGTGCTTCAATTAGTTCGGTTGGATAAAAATCGGGTTAAAGGCCCCCCAAGGAAATAGAATTTTGTACAATTCGTTGGAAACGCCGGGACAAATTACACGTCATTCTAAATTTTTCATTTGAACAGTTTTGCAATGTCTTAGATATTTGGTAAGTAATCCCGCTGGTGTTAATAGGAAGATGTGCAACGTTTGGCAACCCTACACCAAGACCCACGTTGGTTCTAAAATACCATTCCTTTAACCTGGGCCACTATAGTAGTGTAAGTTAGTGGTTCTACGCCAATATTTCACCTCAAAGGTTCTACGCCAATATTTCACCTCAAAACTCCAACTTTGGAGCCTTTTCCGGCTCACATGTGACGATACGTATTTCCGAGATTTTTGAAAATAAATTGCGGCTCAACTCGGCACAAATACCGCCAGGTGCCCAATCCCATTTTTTTTAAGGGATTACCGATTTTGCAAAAAAGTACGCATAACGCCAGAATAAATGATTCAGATTTTATAAAAATAAGCTTACAATTTAATGCTACAAATTTTTTTTCAGAGTTAGTTAGGGTGGAATCACAGCACAACAAGTTTAGCATAAATATGTATATTTCAAAGGAGTCTATATATTTCTTACGTATGCCTACCCAAGAAAGCTTTTTGTATGACAATAGGAACACTTTATTTCCTTGTCGTTTTACCCATATCCAGGCAGGTTTTTCAAAAATGTTTTCGATATATTTTGTTTGCCCCTGACTTTTATAATTTTTAATTACATTGGTGATGTAATATACATACAAATAGATACCTACTTTGATATATCATTTAGTTTTAAAAAATCAATTAATTTCCTTCACACAAAACATAATCCCACCCCAGCAATATAACCAATAAAACTTATTAGCATATTTAGTGGTTTAGAAAAATTAAATATGCACCTCTCATTCGGGAAGAGTCGGCTCGAGTCGACTGCAGCGAAGCGAGAGAAAGATAAACAGTCAGGGGAGCCATTTCAGTTCCCATAAACTTATTGTTTCATTCTTAGTTTTCTCGAAAACAGCTGCGAGTGAAAATTTGGTTTTTGGTACGGTTTTAGGCAAAATTTAGGGGCCGCCGACGGCAAATTGTTTTTGGCGATCAAATTTTCTTTTTGCCGTCAAATCTGCGATTTTTTTTTCAAAATTGCGCTTTATAGTCGATAACTGTTGAAAAAATGGAACAATTTTGATGAAATTTTCTGGACACGGACTTTTTGACGGTCTTCCGAATCCTCTTATCGAAAAATGGCGAATAATTTCTATGGGGTGTATATTATTGACAAAGGGGTTACTTTCGGTCGTTCGAGCGCCGAGAAAGAAGCAAGCATTGAAAATAACAACGACTGTTCGATACGGAATTTCTAGGAGAAAAAGGCTCTAAATGCTTCCATGTTTTGCAAAATATCGAGACTCGAGATCGGGAAAAATGTAAAAAATGTCGATTTTTAGGTCAAAATAATGAATGCTTTTTTTTCTCGAAAAGTAACTTTTTTTAAGAAAAGCCGATTGATTACTCGATGAGAATCTACGCCAAAAACTGTATATGAGGGCACTTTGAAACATGCATTTTATACACAGTGAGTAAGTTGAATTTAAACTTTTCGCCATTACGAGTTTTGAACAAAACGTCATCATCACCACTAATATTTTATTACTGGAAAAAAGACCGAACAATCTGGAGCAATCAAATTTTCATACTATAAATATATTAGAAGAACATGCTAAAAAGTGCTTCAATTTCATTGAAAATTCCGAAATGAGTTTGTTATTTTCAGTTTGAAAAACTGCTTTAAGCGTCAACAACGCATAGCTCTTTTCAACAAATCAATATTCGTAAACCTCCCAATCTCTGTGACAAAAAAGTTGCATACAAATTTTCCGTACGACATCGGGAAATACGAGAATATCAAAGTTAATTTGAAACCTGCAGAAAATCGTAAAAAGTGTCCAAAGTTTTCAATATTTCTGAAATTTCACGAGTCTGAATAGATAGCTGTGTTATCGATGTATTATGAAAAATTTGAAGGAATACGTCTTCCCAACATTTTGACATGAAGTTTAGGTTTGAATCTGGAAAAATAGGTCAAGATCGGTAAATGTTACTATATATTTTGGTGACTAGAGGCTGTTATTTCTGGTGGATTTTCGGCAGATTTCGAGGTAAAATTTCAATTTTAACACACTGATGCTTCTGGTTGGTGTGAAGTAAGTAGATTTATTTACCTGAAATTTCATTTAAAATGATTGAGGATCGGAGAATTTTGACATTTTTCAAGTGAGTTGAAGCAGCTGTTTCTGCCGATATTATGGGGAGATTTCGAGATAAAATTTTACTTTAAACATCAAAAATGTGGAAAGTAATTTCAAATCATATCCACACACAAAAAATACTTGGATTTCGTAATATTAATTTGGCATTGTTGAAGTTTTCACTTCTGTAGCACGGTCTTAAGCAAACTCCGTTTTTTCTTTAATTTAAAGGAGTGGCGGAATTAAGGAGGTAGACAATGGAGGCAATTGCGACGAAACATTCGCCTGTCCGCAAGACTGACTCTCATTAAAATATTTGGCAACATGTACTATGCGGGGATGGTGTTTCAAAACTAGGGGGCCCACTATTCGCCGGCCGGGAGAATAGTTCTCATTTGAACCAAAATATCCTCTGTCTTACTCAGCTACTGCGGAGGACGTAATTTATCCTCCTTTAATAAATGATAGCATATTGGCTAAGTTAGGAAATCTATATCTACACCAAGTGCGGAGAAGTTTCCTTCTTCATTTTTGTTAATAAATAGTTACTTATCTTTCAAAATATAACAGGACTTGAAAATGTTTTTTTCTATTTTGGTATCATCTTTTTGACACTACTTTTGTTGACTGATTACTATGATATTAACAAAATTGTTCAATGCCAAGGTTCACTAGCAAAAATTTCGACACCGTTTTGAATGGGATTAGTAAAAATACAGACGTCAAAAGTGACAAGATGGACGTCCAATTTTTGATAGCGACTTTAATAAATTAATGTTTTTCATCAAAAACCGTGCAAAATACAAAAAATAGTATACAATACACGCTTTAAAAGACATTTAGCGCACTCGCAAGCGGGTCGTTTCCTAATTTCGTGCTCGTGCGATAAAATATGATCTTTTAAAACTAGTATCTTAATATACTATTTTAATGCTCCTAAACATTCCTGCGACTTCCGCATTTCCCGAAAGCTTTTTTTCATTAATAGACATTAAGTGGGAAGATGAAAAAAATAAAGCTTTTTTAAAATTAATAAAATCAGAACTGATTGTATCTGCCAATTACGATCGCAGTTGCTTAGAGTTTTATGAAATCATTAAATCGAATGAAAAACTTTTGGATTCAGTTAGAAACCAAAAAAGTATAAATTTCAGTAAAAAGCTGAGGCTTTATATATTTAAGTTAGGAGTTATGAGTTACGAGTTTATTTATATGAATTTCCAAAAAACACTTTGCTTTTTATGTTAGTATTTTTGAAGTGAAAGTTCTTTAGCAAGGGTGAAGTCAGAAAAAAATTAAACGCTTATCAAAGTGAAAGGCTTATCAAGGTTGAAACAGTTATCAAAGTGAAACGCCCCTTTAATTAAGCATGTTACAGAATACCTAGAGGGTTGCAATTTTCAGGACATGTATATAGCCGGGGTAAAATGCGGATCCTGGACGAAAACTGGATCTCGTATCCCTCCCCCCCTCCACAGTTGGGCCAGGAGGGGGGAGAATAAAAAATTAAAATGATTCGGGAAGAGCTATACGGGCTTGAAATTTTTATGGTAGGTGCGCCTCATTGGAGGCTACCTTTGACCATAATATGGGGAGACTTGGGTGCTAATTTAAGGGGGAATTTTGGGGAAAAACCCGTTGTTTGCTGATATCTCTGCAACGGGGCCTCGGACAGAAAATCTGATAGGCGATGACCTCGTTTCACGGTTTTTTTCCCATTTAAAAAAAAATTGGCTTTTTTTCATAAATATTTTTTCCTTCCCATTTTTGCCATCCCCGACCTCGTAGCTGAATCCTTCGCCCTTTTTTCGCCGAAACGCGCATTTATCTAATTTTTTTTTCTTATTTCGTTTTATAATATTTTTATTAACTTTCGGAACAATTTTTTAAATTTTTTTATCTTTTTTTTCATTTTGTTCGAAAATTTTTGGGTATCCGGAGAGGTGGAGGGGTGGGGGTATAATTCCCGCCCCCTACTGAAACTGTAAAATGTTCGGCAACAAAAGATTGTTTGGAAAGTTAATAAAAGCATTACAAAACCAATTAAGAAAAAAAATTAATACAAAAAATTGTTCGGAGAGTTAATGAAAGTATTATAAAACGAAATAAAGAAATAAATAAAAAAAAAATAGATTAACGCGGTTTTCGGCGAAAAAAGAAAAAAAAACTACTAAATGTCGAAATTGGGGGCAATCGTCGAGAAAAAAAAGCTTAAAAAAAATTCAATTCCTAATATGTATCTGTTTCAGAAGTGTCACTTCAGTTGTGTGCTTATAAAGGTGAGGCAAATAATTTTTTTTTGTTTAATTTTGTATTAATTTGAAAATTATATAGGTAATTAAAACAGCATAATTATGTAATAAGTGTTTCATTTAAATACGTTTCTAGTAAGTCTTGTTTATACCGTTTGCTTTCTTTTATAAAATATGTCAAAACTAACCGAAATTAGCCCTAAATTTGCCTCCGGCGCTTCTGGCCTTCTTTGCCGCCCTTCCAAGTTGGCAACCCTATTCAAAATTACATTATAATTTGATGTGTCTGATATAAGTTTTGCAATTTAATCATCGTCACCAACCTGGCAGAACCTTAAGTTTTAGCGCACCGTATCCTCAGCTGTCAGATAGAGTAAAGTATAGCATTAGGCTTGCCAGATATACATTTTGAAAAAGAGGTACCTATTTTTGCAATTTCGGTTTTTGCCGCACAAAAAAGTCATAAAATCCCAACCTCGCCCAAATTTGATCCAAAATGTATTAAACTTTAGGTATGCTTTTTAAATTTAAGTTTGTTCTCATATTTTTGCAAATCTGTACTGAACATTATATTTTTTTATGAGGCAAAAACATGATGCCTATCTATAGCTTTAGTCACAAATATCTAATAATAAACATTTTAATGTTTAATATAGGAACTTTAATTACTAATAAGGAAATATGTATAGGAGTAGGTTTAAATAAAATTCTTGGGATCGATTTGCTTTGAGTAAAAAAATAAAAATATATATTGGTGCTATATGAAAAAGTCAACTTAATAATTATGGAAAAGCGCAAAAATACGCCCATCTTGAAATGGAGTATTCTTGGCACTCCTTCTGGATTTTTAGAAAAGGGTGTTTTTAAGATTCTATAGAGAAAAAGGAGTATTGTAACCCGAAAAGGGGTACATCTGGCAAGTCTATATAGCATAAACAATCAAGGGAGTCAGCAGCTTGTGAGCTGGGGGGGCAATCCGAAATTTTCGAAAAGATTTTTTTAAATGTTTGTTAGGTTAATATAATAGATATTTTCTAGCGCTTAGCGTGGGACAACAGTCCCCCCTCCCCACGCCGACGTCCATGTAAACAATAGCGCCGAAAAATCACCAGGCAACTATTATGTTAATAATTATTAAAATATTTATCAGTCTTCCAAACTGATAGCATTATTTTATTACGCGAGTATGCCCATCAAGGTCGAGAATGGGCAACAAAGACAGAAATAAGATAAAATAAGCGACAGGCATTTCAAGCCGCGATAAACGGCTTCCGTGCGTGTGTTTGCTTCTTGATAAATGCCAATAAGGACGGTCGCGACGGCGAAACTACGAGCTACTTGTTAGCTCCAAGTCGTTTAGCTTGTAGTCCAAGCGCTGATAGTAATTCATTACCTCCTACGCATTATTATTAAAATTCAAACAAGTATATTTTTAAATCTAGACAAAAAGTTCGGAGACCAGACGAGATAATAGTCGGGAACGAGACGAGGGCATTAGCAGCATTCCGCTTCAAGATTCAGCTGATCAGGGAGTATAGCATTAAGAGAGGAATTTTGTTTCTTTTGACAAATCAAAATTCAGAGGAGACTCCTCCGTCATGGTTTCTTTGAAAAAAAAAATACATTGACTTACGAAGAAAGGGAGGAGCCCAAATGAACAGCTTGTTAGATTTTATTCAAATTTTTACTGACAATGATGTCATGTCGACAACATCAGAGGTTTGATTTTAGTTCAGTTTTACTCAGGATACCTAAACACTTTTTATTTGTGGCATCATTGAATTTTGATTGAGGGTTGTAGGATGATTTTAGGTACGTGTGATATAATAATTAAAGTTTAAATTCAGTCGCTTAGTTGAGAACATTGACTTTTAAATAATTGTATATAATAGTGTCGAGTAAATTAAAAACATGGTGTTAACCTGTTGTGTTCCCACATGTAGAGGGAATTATAAAAATGGACCCAAAGTTCCAACTTTTTTCATTTCCAAAAGAAGGTGAATTGAGGCAGTAGTGGGTAAATTGAATTAAGAGGGAAAAATTATTTGTTACAACCAAGAATACTCGAGTAAGTTTCATTTTTCTATTTTTATAGGCAGTGATTAGTCATGATGATCTCTCTGCAAAAAGAAATTTATTTAGAAGGTATTTTGTAGCCTGAAAATCATTTTGTTTTTTGATTCGGTTGTGTGTTTATAGGAAATACAGCCATATTCGTAAAGTGGCGCATGTTTTTCTTATTTACATGCCAATACCTAATAAAATGTCTTTAGAACTGAATTACAACTAATTTTAATGATTTCTGAATCCTTGTATAATGCCAGGAAGATTTAATGCAGAGCAAGTTGCTCGGATTGTCGCCTTAGTATAGATGTTCTAGCTGAAAGAGTTAAACAGATTCCCAGAAAGTTAAATCCAGACTCACAGAAATTCAAAATGCTAAGGAAAATTCGATTCGACACTTATTTAAGGTGAGCAAACAGTCCATTGAATCGTAGGATTAAAGAAACTGTCCTTATTTTCGATGAATTGCGATTAGTGGCAACAGGTTTGGAGGTAACTTGATAGAAGAAACGGCTATTTACAGAAGGTAACTTTTGGCGTCTATTATATGGTAGTATGGACCAGAATATTCCTTGAAACAAGAACTGAACTTTGTGTTTTTCCAACAAATACCCTCATTGCCGGTAGATATACTAAATTATTGAGTTGAATTATTAAAACATTGACAGGTGCTTTGGATGATGCTAGAATAGATTCGAGATACTTAAATCTAATCAAATATATATAAAAGTACGCATCACTACATGCTAAATTAGACCAAAACCTAAGGACAGATAAGAAACATTAATATATCTCCAAAACTGTTTACCTTAGCTTTAGAACAAGCTTTGATGAAGCTGTCTCGCGACAAGAAAGGTAACAAATAGATCACTTAAGAATCTTAAGATACGCAGATGACATCATTCTGACAAGTAGCGAGGTAGAAGAACTTGACAAAATGCTACAAGAGCTAATCGAACCCGAGCAAGACAAGGACGAGTCGAAGCGATGCAAGAATAAAGCTGGATAACACAACTCTGATGGAGAACGTCGAAAATTACATATACCTAGGACACATATTAAGGTTAAGCTGAGAAAACCAAACTGCCGAGATAAAAAGAACAATTAACTTGGCCTGCTTTCGTTCGCCTGAGACACAGTTCCTAATACACCCATTTGCCTGAACGGGAATGTACACGATTCATGTGTATTGCCTGTTGCCACGGCCACGTATGGTCTAGAAACAGGAAAAAGGGCAGATAGATTAAGAAAAACACAAAGAGCGGATTTCAGACAAGTCGAGGACAAAGAACAAAATTTGCGGATATTATTAAGTACACCGCAATGGTTTGGACATAAGGCTCGACAAAGTGCAGCGGTGGACGCTGCGAATTGCACAATGGCAACTCAAAGTGTCAATGAACGGAATTGGTAGGCCACCAAAACGCTGGTTAAATCACATTAAAAAATATATTGTAAGACAATGGTTTCAACTGGCCCAAAACAGGAGCTGAAGGAAATTAAATGGAGAGACCTATATCCAGCATTTTTAAAATATCAAAAACATTCAAGAGACCAAAAACTTAGAAAGCGAATAAGGAATTTTAGTTTCTTAGAGATTACTTATGTAGGCTGGCAAATAAAAGCCAACTACATATAACAAAAAATGAACAAAGCATATTGAAAAAACCTCGGAAAAAAACTAATACAAAATTAAAATTTTAACGCCCTCCTATTTCAGAAGATAAGCCGTTTAGGACATATGCTAAATATGACATTGTCTTCTCAGAATCTGCTTAGCGAACATTGGACACCAAAATAAGAACATTAGGGAATAAGGGAATATTCACTTGGGACCATAAGGAATATATTAGGCTTTCCTGCTTGAAGATGACAAGGGCGTAGATGTCTTGACAGCGGCGCCCTGAGCGTGCGGACGGTGTTGCTCTATAAGGGTTTTGTTATTGAAGATCGTGGACTTATTTAACTCTTTTTGTGGATTTTCAATCGATTAAAGACCTACAAAAGCATGAATGCATAGTTTTCAGCAACCCTCAAGACATTCCAATATTAA